>JAMYIC010000111.1:0-21025 GCA_024112705.1 Microcera coccophila
AGTAAGAGTAGAGTAAAGACCAGCAACAGCGCAGTGAATTCTTTATTGCCATCTCAGACCGCTTTAGTCTGGTGTTGGCCCGAACAACTCGGCAATATCTCACACGAGCTCCTGCTAACCAGAACCTTTATGGTTAGGGCGTCGGAAACACGTTGATCACGATGTCGCCGCAAAATCTAATCGCCGTCTTTAGGAAGTTTCCAAAAGAACTCTTCCGGGTCAACAATGGCTATCGGGTCGTGTTGCGCCCCCGGACATCGCCAAGACGTGTGTATGACATTTTGGCCCCGAATGGGATAGTGCAACCAAAGGCTCTCAACGAGGCTACGTACAGAGGTAAACAGTGCTGAAGGCACCGAGATGTTCAAGCTTCAGCATGAAAGCTAACGCCCTGCTAGCCCCGAACGGCGCCTCGATGCGGCCTAATTCTTTCTACCAACAAACTCTAGTGTCCTGGCGGTTCAAGGGCGACAATGTCATTGTGTATGCAGTGCCGAAAGGTACCGGGTTACTCTTGAATGAAAAAGTCTGTATAAACAGGAGCTGATGGATGGCAGGAACTCCTCTTCCCGATGACCTTATCCTCGTCCACGAGCGGTCGGACCACTATTCCCTTCAGCCAGCACGCGTCATGAGCATGAGTGGTGAGCCATCCGTTCGCGATGGACCCAATCGACTGCTGACTTCCCCATCCCAGATCTCAACGGAAAAATCACACAATTTATGATGGATAGAGCTAAACTGATGACGAGAACCCAGTGGCTTGACGCGTATCCTGAAGCTACTGAACATCGTTGAGGTCGGTCTGGATAACTTGTCGGGTAGCTTATCAGCGTCTTGCGATCTCTTGTTAACCGGCTGCTCCTGTATCTTGTCTTAGTGCATGCTCTGATCTCTACTCATCAAGATTCGTACTCGCCCACAGAAGCAATGAAGCAAAGTCTGGGAATTTAAAGTTTGAATTGTGAAACCAAGCCCCGAATTGTAATTGAAAATCATCCCCTAGATGAAACAAGGGCTTGCGGTAGAGGCGGTTCACCTTACGAATGGCGGGGAGCCGCTCTCTAGGCTGTGAGATAGGCCGAGAGTCCAACAGGCTGATACGTTCGCTGCACAATTTGGCGTAGCTCACCCTTTAGCTTACATTTAGTAAAGGACAGGCCAAGTGCCGGAACTTTGATGGCAGTTCATATTACCAAGGCCAAGGGTTTGTCGCAGAAATGGTATCGGCGTCTCTACAAAACAGTCGAAAACCAGTAAACCTACTCATGACGACTGTGACGAGATCGGCTGCTGACATCAACAAGACTTTCAGGGGCCGCGCCCTCCGACTATGGCGACGTAAAACAGTGACATACATACCAAGCTAAAACGTCAGCACTTTTGTTCCTAGATCAGGTCGCTGGGCTGTCAGTGTTTAAACAACCGCGCCGCTAACCATACGCAGCGGGTATTTTAGTCGCCCGAACTCGTGTTTGCAAACATGACCACCCTGTCCCTTGATAGTCTATAATTGGCATGCCATGGCCTTTTCATGGTCCCGACTCGACTTTGCTAGTGCGTCGGCCGAAGAAGCGATGGGTTTCAGACGTCGTGCAAGGAGCAACGTTAAGCGGACGTCCCGTCAACACCCGCATAATCGAAACTTTGTTTAACTGTGCATTCGTTTGATCTCCTATAATGATTTCATACCCTAATCGGTCTGCTAATGTTGTTATGAAAACACGACCCGCTTGGTTACTGCGAAGAAAAGAACTAAGCTGTTTCTGTTACTAGTGACATCTATCCATTACCCCCCTGCCTCTGAAGAATCATCTCAACCTGTACGGATTACCGCACTTCCTTAATACGGGATCGGCTTTACCGAAAACTTCGAGAAGGGATCGCTGGATTCGAAGAATGACTGCCACCGGCAGATGGGTTGGTTCGAAACGAAAAAGGACCGATCGCTAATATGCGGGTGATCCCTGTGACTGGGCATGTATCAAGAAGTGGCCCGCACTGACTCGAGAGATGTGCCGTGGTGCCAAGTCAGGGATCAAGGACCTTAGGGCCGACTTCGGGCAAAGGACGAAGTCGCATTCTGGAAAACAAACACTTGCGACAGCGTCTGTTTCCTAGTTCCGAGCATTGATCGTCCCTTAATTTTGAAAAATGCACTGCGACTCTTGGCGTTCAGGGAACCTTGATGATCACAACATGTCCCGACGCATCTCCTTGAACGTCTATATCAGCTTCGTCCCCTCTGGTCGAATTTGCTAAAGATTCTTTATCATTCACTCTTTCACTCTTTCACTCTTTCACTCTTTAGAACCCCCGAGTTCGGCCCCGTTCACCAAGGAGCATGACGATAAAACAGTTAGCCGTGGCTCTGCTGGCCACGCTCGCCGAGGCGAACCCCATCTCGTCGACGGCGCAGAGGGGAAGCGGACTGCTCCCTCGAGACCTGCACGTCAGGCCCATCCGGGCGGCTGCCTTCAAAGCCGACATTCGAGCGGACACCAACCGCGACGGCAACGTTGACATCAAGGGTGACAGCGACGTCGCGGGCAAAGACACCTGGACAAAGGAGTCTGGTGCCCTGTTTCTCGCCAACATCGGCGACACCGATGGGCGTTGTGCGACGTCGCTCGAAAAGAATGAGGATGCCGATGAGTGGGCGAGGTGTCATGACGCCGCAGACGACACCCTCCGAGACCCCCAGTACCTCGCGCGCCTTCAAACCGTTGGCATCCCGGACCTGAGCCTCAACGCGTCGGGAACTGTCGAGGTTGTCGAGGCCGCCGCGAAGCCTCTGGTGCGCCTCTTTCGATCCACCGGCAAGGACAACGGCTGGGAAATCGTCACGAAGACCACCGTCTTCAAGAAGGATGAGCTGGCCCAGGGATTGAGCCTGGGCATCGATGCGCGGGATACTCGCCGGCCAGGCGGCTGGGACGGGCGGGCTACGGTCCAGTTCACCGTTGTCGATGGCGACAACAACTCCTCGGACAAGGTGATGCTTCGGGTCGCGCCAGTCCTTACGCACCATCATGGACAGAAGGCCCAGCAGATCTTTGCTGGTGCAGTAAACGCGCAATCGGCGCTCGACGAGATAGATGCCGTGCTGAAGAAGACGGGTACCGTTGAGCCGATCACTAGGGTTTCCTCGTATGGCGTCACGTTCATGCAGGACATGTTTGAGGCGGGCTACATGAGCATGCCAGGGGCCAAAGGCCCTGTTTCGATCCGCATCTTGGTTCGCAGCTCTCTCTGGAAGGGCGATGCCTCGGACTACTCCATTTATAAGTACATCCGCAAGTCTGGGATCGGAGGCGTTCAAACCTCAGCTTGGGAAGACACTATGCCCTTCAATGGAGCCATCGACATGACCGGGAACGTCGAGACCGTGCCGCCGTACAAGCTTGGCGATAAGAACTACCCGGCGGGACGCATCTTGCTCGGCGGCGTGGACGGATCAGACAACGTACCTCACATCACGAATTACTTCAAGGCGCAGGAGATGCAGGATCCCATCATCGTGGACTCGACGTGGCTGTATGTCAAGCACGTTGACGAGTTCATCCAGTTCCTGCCCGCCAAATCGCCACGAGGTTGGGTCATGCTCATCAACGACCCGAACGCAGGTTATCAAATCATCAAGGATGCTGCGGCCAAGGGCCTTGGGAAGCAGCCGGTTATATCTCGAAAGGATGGTAAGCAATTCTTAAATAACTCCTTGGGATCCGAAAGGTTGCATCTCTAACAGTTTACCCGAATATAGAAGGTAGGCGCAAGTCCATCGACGAATTTCTCAAGGATGAGGCCAACGCCAAGGCCGCCGCTACCACCTCGGAACGCATCCAAGCGGCGATTACAACCTTGAAGAAGGAGACTGGGCTCGAAGACTCGGAAATCTTCCGCGTCCCATCCCTCTACGCCCCCGCGGCAACGGTTGAATCGCAGGACCGTGACGGATCAATCAGCGGATCGGAACGAAGGTCAGAGGATTCCTCTCAAGGCAGTACTCTGGCCAAGCGCGCCGATGGCCCCTTCGACGCCTACCTCCCTGCTTGCATCAACGGCGTTGTCCTGGACGAATCGCACGTCATCGCCCCGAAGCCTTTTGGGCCTTGGGACCCTACCTCGAATGCCGACATGTTCCAAGAAGCCGTCAAGGCCGTTTACGCCAAGGTGGGCTACACTGTCGACTTTGTTGACGACTGGGACGCCTGGCACCGATATTACGGTGATGTTCACTGTGGCACTAATCCCATTCGTGAGATCCCCGGGCCGTGGTGGAAGGCCTGATGGATTGGTCATGTCGACGTCTCCCACTAGGGACGTAACGTTGTCTGTCTTTCTCGATTATGTGCATCAGTATCAGGGATCAGATACTGGATTGCTGCTGTGATTATACTGGAATATAGATTTCTATTTGCCGAGTTTTTTTGGGTTGTCAAGCTGCGGTTGTATCCTACTGTATAGAATGCTGTGGCTAAGCATGGAGTCTTGTTAGAATCGGCGGAAAATGATAAATGAACTACTCTGTTACAAGATGCCTGGAATGTGTCGCGAACTAGGCGCATAGATGTGCTCAAAACATGTTTAGCGGAGAATGCCTTGTGTAGTTATAGAAGATAACTGTTAACACACCAGCTTGTTCGAAGGGACCCGAAACGTCTCTTCGAGAGGGGCGCTTGTCTTCTGTCTATTGTATACGACGGTTTGTGTTGCCGGCAGCCAAGTATCAAGTGACATTAACCTAGCTGGGTATATTATGTCAAGAGCATGTATATAAACAATGACATATCAAGACTCATACTAATAGGTCGTAAAGGGAAAATATAAAAGGCGTAGGTTAGGTAAGGTTATCACTCTGCTGCCAGTTTAGTGGTTCTGCGAAGTCGCCTCGGCCCTTGCCAGCGTGTGAACATCGATCAGGTTATAGCCCCTTCATGGGAATATGCAGACCGGGAGAACTCTATGGATGGAGGCCCCGTCGAGGGTCACACGTTCTTTCCTGTTGATCATAGCGAAACTTTCAAATAAATAGCAAACGGTTCAATAAATTTGACATATGAGCCTAACACCACTGACAAACTTTTCCTGTCCCTTGAACCTTTCCTTTTCCTTGAAAAACTACCAAGAACCAATTTTGTTCCCCATCTTTTTGAATTGCCAATGTCCATTTGGTGTCAAGTTGGCGTTGGCCGACGCTTCAGAGGCCATCCCAAAATACCAAGTGATGAGCACAACATAAATGATCCAAGGAAGAGAATCAAAGGTTGGAATTTGCCCATTCCGTACCCCGAGGAAACTGGCTGGGTCAAGAGTTTGGCAGTAATCGGGCCGGTGGCAAGATTGCCAATACCTTTTCCGAAGGCCATCAGGCTAAAAACAGGTTGAGGATCTTCGGATAGGATAGAACCAAATTTCGGCCACAAAACGACAAAAGCGCCTGCGAACCATCCATAGATGATGGAAAACATGAGCAGCGCCTCTAGAGAACGAGCGAACCCCCAAATGGTAAACGCAGCAACCGCTGATACACTGGTTGATGCAAAAACAAGGATGAGAACATTGTTCACCCGGTCGGAGAGGTAGCCAAAGCTGACTTGTCCAACGACACTCGCCAAGTTGTTGGCGGCCAGTATGGACGCACCCATGGTACCAGAGAGCCCAAGAGCCGTGGCGAAAGAAGGGAGGTAGAGAGAAGGGATATAAAAGGCAAATCCCTGAAGAAGGTTCGAGAATGCGTAGCAGTAGAATAACGGTTGCTGCAAGAAGCCCAAGTCGAACATCCGCAGTTGGCTGTGGTGCGAAGGGGGAAGACGGCCTTTGATAAGGGGTAGAATCGGAGCCACCAAAGAAAACTGAGCTACCGCAACAGCCCGGAGAGTTGTACGATGTCCATACTTCGACAGGAGCGCTTGAAGAAGGAAAGGCATGCCGACACCGCTGAAGCCTCCTCCGGCATATACTACGCCATAGGCCAACCCTCGCCGGCGGACGAACCACTCGTTCATCATGCTCAGCACCGGGAAGTAGAGCATGCAAAACCCCGTCCCGTACATGACGCCTTGGGTGGCAATGAGGCCGGAGATGGAATCGGTAAAGGAGGCGGCCAAGAGGGACAGAACGCAGAGAGCCCATCCGGCCGCGACTAGGTGCCACTGCCACCGCTGGAATCTCTTGACCAAGGGCGTCGCGATAGGGCCCCCGAGGAAATAGATGCTGGTGGACACGGCGCCGATGATGGCGATGTTGGAGTCATCTTTGAACTCTGGCTGGTGGGAGTAATAGTCTTGAAAGACACCAAAGTTCAACGGGAAGCCTAGCGTCTGGGATTAGTATTGGAATGGGTTTTGCTCAGATCATAGCCTCGTACCCCATAGAATCGCTTCAATTACGAAGCTTGCAAACAGAAACTTCCATGCCGCTGGGCCGCTGTCAGTTGGGGGCAGCGTCTGGATGAGGCTGTTGGCTTCTTCCTCTTCGTTTGCTCGGCAACTGTTCTCCGTGATAGTGTGCAACTCCATAGAAAACTCTTTCTATAATCGTAGATAGGAATGGTGATTGTCTTTAAATGAAAAGTCCCGGATCTATCGATCGAACTATTCCATAGCGTTTAAATACCCAGGACCAGTAAATATCCTGTCCGAGACCGGGCAGCTAACCCCGCAGAGCTAACACGTAGCTAGCCGATGGCTTTGACTCACGAGACCACCGTCTAGTAGTTGCGGGCTGGGGATGATGGTGTAGTGGAGACGGAATTCGTAATAGCTTCCTCAAGGTATGTAATTGGAGGGCGATATCGCCCAACGATCAGTGGAACAGTCCGCGTCCAGGTATTTATGTGAAATAATGTCGTCCAAGTTAAAGATTGATTTGGTATTTTTCATAGCAGTGTCCAGAGTGAAGGGGAGGAATCAAAACGGGTTGACTCTTCGGCGCGGCAGGATTCGTAAGCAGGCTTGGCCAACCTAAACGACGAGATGGGACAACGATCCCACCACTATGTCAATCTATTGGGTTTGAGTATCGATTGGCTACACAAGTGCTTGAAATGGTTATAGAAGCTGTCGGTATTGTAGCTATGACAGCTTCGCATTGAGGGCATATTCTGCATCCGATGACACTCACTGTCAGCTGCAACCGTTACATGATTCAACATTGATTCCACGCTTAGTATCACGACGTAAAGCATATCTCGCCAAATGATTTTTTATAATGATGTGTCTACTCCCCAACCCCATTTTTATTCGAAGAGAATTCTCCGTCACAGACACATGTGAGTAGCAACGGAATAACCCCCCTCTCAAACACCACGCTTTTCTGGTATAGCTCCACTGACTTTTGACAAAGGGAAGAAGGCTAGTGCTAATAATACAGGATAGAATGTTGAAGTCGTTGGGAGTTCGGTTATAGCCTACGTCGACGTGCTCATCTGAGCACTCCACTGCCGGCTTGCCAATAACGCAAACTCGTGTTTAATGTTTCTGGCTGGGATTGAACTCAATCGCCATCCAGATGTCGAGGTTCGGTCCGCTTCCGGCCTGCCACTTGTGCCAAGGGTACGAGATGACGTTCTGCTTGTTGCGAATGGCATTGCCGTAAGAGTCTCGGTTCCAAAGACCTCCGTGCTCGTGGAGCCTGGGGAGGACGACGTGCTCGAACTTTTGTTCCTTGGCCTGGTCCGCCGTGGCTGGGTCGTGGCCGTGCTTGGGCTCGATCAGGCGAGACATGCCGCCGTTGCCGGTGCCGTTGGAGAAGGTGGTGTGAAGTTCCTCGAAGATATCGCCGCCGTGGTTGTGGACTCCACAGTCGACGTTTGTTCCTGCGACGGGTCATGAGCATTCATCAAACGACCAACGACAAAACTGTAGGGCTCGTAAACTTACCGGCAGTCCAGAACTGAATGTGCGCAATCGGGATTTTGTCATCGAGGAACCTGAAATGGAAGCCGGTGAGGTTGTAAAAGTCCACTCCTTTGAAGCTGGCTCCCCACCACGTATCCTCGACCTTGACGAATTTCAGTTCCGGGAACTCAAACCCGAACTTGCTCGTGTCGACCAAAGTCTTCACGGGGACGTCTTCCGTCTTGGCCCACTCTCCGGGCTCGGCGATGGGGTCCAGTCGCAAGACGATCGCGCCCGTATCAGCACTCGCTGTGAGATGCTTGTGCTCGCTCGTCACGGGAACGATGTGGGGGAAAGGCTTGCCGCCCAGCGGATGGTGGGTATGCTTGCCGTCTTGAATCGACCCGTACAGCACCTTGATTCCATGTCCCGAATGCAAGCCGATCTTACCTCCCTTGGGCTGAATCTCGACGCTGACGGTGTAATTGGCCAGCTCGAGCAGAGGGAGCTTGGTAGAAGTCTTGACAGTCTCCGGGCGGGCAAGATAGATCAGTCCCTCATTTTCCCACAAGGTTGGGATAATGGGGGCCTCGGTGGCAGATTCGCTCGCCTCTGCGATCTGGTTCAGATGCAGGGTGGTGACGGGAGACGGCTCCTCGTAATAGTTCTTGACGCTGTAGCCGATAGAGATGACATCCAGCTTGCCAGCTCCACCAAAGTTACTGAGACGGTTAGCAAATTCTGAAGGGCAAAGGATGCCACCGGGGTCTCATGACACTAACCCGACGGCAAGACGAGCCGAGGACTCCGATGCGATTTTCCACTTGGCAAACAGACCCTTCTCAATATCGATGGCCTTGTAGTACATGATGCCCTGCGTCGAGAAACGTTAGTAGGCTTACTCGATTTTCCCAATGGCAAGAAATTTGTACCTTGTTCGGGTTCGGACCAGGGTTTGCCTACGAGTTGGCTCAAGTCAGCTTTCTTCGAAAACGGTCGAAGGATCAGAGAATCATGTAGCATGTACCTTGAGCGCGTTGCCATCAGCGTCCCGGTCCACGGGGCCGAAAAGAGAGACAAGGAACTCATCATTGCCGTCCCCTGTTTTGCTGTCAGCAAGACATGGAGCGATATGCCAGGAGCTGTGAAGACTGACCGTCGAAGTCACCACAGACAACGTAATGACCGGGGCCATCACCCGTCTTCTGAAGCTGGTTGGGGGTTCCGTAAACATCCAAGACGTGTCGTTTCCACACGGCATTCTTCATCCCGCGGCTGGTCTTTGTATAAACACAAGCAGTGGTACCGTGGAACGGTTCCATTGTCGCGATATACGCAAACGGATCGTCACCGATCTTGCCTACGTCAGCATTTCCGCTACCCCAGTGGTCTCCAGAGCCCGGAGCGATGGAAGTAGGAGACTGTCGAGCTTCCTTGGGCTCTCCGATGTCAATGAGCTCTCGCTTCCAGACGCCGTTCTCGTAGTAGAGCCAAGTTATGCCTTCGCGGGAGGAGATGATCATGGAATCCAGGCCCTTGGGGCCGTCGAACCTGAGATGGGGAGTCAAAAAAAAATACCTCTAGCAATAGCAGCGTCACAGACTCACTTCTTGGTGGTAATTTCATGAATCACGGTGAAGTTGCGGTCATCGATGACATCGTGCGGCCATTCTGCCCTAGGATAATGTCAGGGCATGCGGGAAATTCGATGAAAGAAGGCTCCTTACGCTTCAAGAACCTTCTCCGGTCTCTGATAGCGGATGATTGGGATGGGGGTGGTCTAGATGCATATGTGAGCTCCGGGCAGAAGATGGAAGCAGGATCTGGTGGAGGCCCTCTTGACGGGCAAAGTGGCAATAAGTACCTTATCCTCCCACCCGTTCACAACTGACGCAGCAACAAGTTCAAGGAACGAGCTGAAACTTGTAAGTCATTTCCGAGGATGCCCTTGAAGTTATACAATAACTCACCTCTGCGTAAAGTAACCGGCCTTCATTCGGTGCATGGCTGGCCACCGACTAAGGAGCTGTCAGTTACCAAAGCATCAATGGGAGTGGAGATGTCTTTACCCGATGGTCCGTTGCTTCCATGGGGAGCCAAGGTTCTCCCTGCCAGGGTTTTCAAGCCAAGTGATCCAACCTCCTTGCTGATCAGCTCGGAGCATGAACGGTCCGTACTGATGGCAAATGATGACATCCATTAAGCCATTTTTGGTGATGTCCACAGGCACTATCGCAACCGGGGAATCAAATTTTCCAATAGGGTATTCTTTCCAGGCTGAGGCAAGCAGTTAGAACATAGCCTAGAGTAGTGCTTCTTGTACTTACTCCCGCTGACATCAGGGGCCGTCGTCCCATTGGTGCCGGCTGCCTTGTGGGCGGCATGGGAAGCGAGCGGATTGTCCAAGAAGTTGACTTCTCCGGACACTAGACCTGAACTGTCTTGTAGTCAGCACACATCCAACTACTGACTGGGGGGGACCGGGGGGGTTCCTACGAAATGACACCAGGAACTGGGTCATCCTTATGGAAGAGAAAGGTCTCCACCCAATAACCATCCTTGCGATGCTCGATCACAGCACTACCAAAAGACGGCAAAGCTACAGATTCGGGCATGGTTATCGAGTGGAAGGGGCTCTAGTTATAAGCCTATGGTTTTGGTTATCGTTGGATGTTAGAAGACTTGAAGAAGTTGGCTGGTTGCTACAATGTGGTGATCTAATAATTCAGGACGGAGTCTCCGTTTTATATACTCGCAATATGGCATTTCGAATGAATTCAAAAAGGCAGGTTGAAGTTGCCACGTAAACCGCGGAGGTATGTAGAGATGATAGGATTACTGGGTCATGCTGATAACGCGAGATGAAGCCATTCGTGTCCGCGCAAGAGCTGAAGCCCGGCATTCCGCGAAGTTCTCCCCTGGCAAATTTGTCCGAGGGTCGCTTGCCATGATGATGGGCGAAATTTGAAGCAATCTTGCTTCCGGGTACAGTACGAGGCTTGCCGATCTCCGGGGAGCAGCGGAAGTAGATTCGGGTCTCCAATTTGGCATTCCCTCTGTAATACGATCAGAAACAATAATGGGAAAGCAAATATGAAAAAAAAACGGACGTGCCGCACATGGCTGAGATATATGGTGGAGTACATGCGCGGGCTTGGAGGCTTCCGCGCTTTGCGAATGTGTTGGGAGAGACGAAGAGGCGTTGCCCCGGACTCCGGGCCCTCATTGATTCACATCAACATACGTCCGGCGAGATCTCGAACGGCGGATGACGCATGGAAGGCAAGGGCGGTGTAGTGGGCAACAAGGTATCCTGCGCAACAATAGGTATGTGGCGTTGTGCGCCATTTGGACAAGGATACGACCGTCCCCCCAAGTGCCGCGTCCCGGCCGGTTTCTGTGCATAGACTATAGGGAATAATGTCGACTTAGCGCAACACGCCCGCATTAACCCCAGACAGGGATCCGCACATCCTCTCGCTGCATAGCCCACGGTGAGACTCGTAATACGTTCGACTATTCAGGCGAGGTGCATGTGGGGGGGGGGCTGACAAGTCTGGCCTTGGCCCGACCTTCAGCTCTCTCGGAGCTAGACGAATGCCGTGAGACACGACAGGAATTGAGAGCGGGTTTTGCGTTCCCAGAATCGACCATTCATAGCCGTGTCTCCAGCCCCCGAGAAAAGAGAGGTTTGGCTCCTCGTATTTTCCCTTGTGGGATTTTGCGGGTTGAAATGAGCTAAACTTCCACCCATTCCTCTCCTACGAGTCACGCAACCCGCACTCATTGGGCTATGCGAGGGCCATCTACTCTCCGAGTTGAAACAGATCTCAGACTCTACTAGAATTACTGGCCATCTTACTTTACCCCGCGCGGATCTTGCCGCTTGAAATGGCCTCGCCTGCATATCCCCGATGCCATTGCATTAGCTTGAGGAGGCTCCGATGCGAGGAGCCGACGAAATTGGTATATAAGTGTCCGTCCGACCACCCTCTGCCTCTCTCTCTCAACTCATCCAACACACTCTCATCATCAACACTCATCCTACATTCAACAGACAAAAAAACAGACAGACACACTCGTTAGCACATCATGGGCGAATTAGAAGAGATCAAGCGTCGTGACCCTTACATCTTTGTCAAGGCCGACGACTTCTTCAACAGCATCGATTCTCCTTCTTCTGATGTGAAGCAGCCTGCCACTGTCTCGTACGATGACAACGATCAGCTTTTGGAGGATGGAACGGAGAATCCGGCTTGCAGCCATGGCCGCATCTTTCGTTTCAACGACAATTCCCTCCTGTTGCTTCAGTTTATGAGGCCTCAGGTGTTCCGGGTTCGTTTCGATCCCAACAACACGAAGCCATCTGACTTCACCGACCACAACAGGTATGATGCAGCTTCGGCTCCGTCCCCTCCCTCGGCCTTGAACACAATGCGCTAACCACGAGCCCAGTCGAACCATCGTTCAGGACACCATGACCGACTTGGTCGAGTGCCTTGACAAGATCGAGAAGATCGACTGGGCGGTCGAGGTCATCGAAGACCCTCGCTACATCATCTTGCAGTCTGTCGCCAGTCCCAAGACCAAGAACAGGAAGATCGAGATGCAGCTCTGGATCCAGCGAGACCCGTTCCAGATCACCGCCGTCCGTCTCCTGAAGAGCCAGGGCCCCGCCGAGAAGCTGCCTGAGATGCAGAGCTCTGACAAGGCCACCATTGCGAGCCTGGACATGCACTCCCACTCCGGATTCGAGCGCGCCATCGTCTGGAAGACGAAGCCAAGAGGTCTCCAGTACCGAGGCCAGGCGACCGTGCTCGCCATCGAGAAATCGGTCACGGCCGATTACATGGGCTTTGGAGAGCAGGGTGGCAAGAACCTCTTCAAGAAGAAGACCTTTATGAACTACTTCAGTACGTGGAAACAGATTGCCAGGTTGACGAGTGAGAACTAATCCGGGGGGGGATGTTGTTAGACTTCGACAACATGAGATACCAGAATGTTTACGGCCAAGGACCTCTCGATGACCGAGAGCCGCTCTATCACTCGGAGCCTTTCTGGGTCGAGGTTGATTCTCACCCTGGATACCGGTCCCAGGTTGCGACCTTCATCGACAACTACTCGCACATCTGTGTCGACGTCGGATACAAGGCGGAGAACACCATCCGAGTCGCTACCAGGTTCAACAGTTTCCATTGCATCATCACGGCCGGCGACAGCATGGCGGAGATTATCCAGCTGCACACTTCGATTGTCGGCAAGCCCCGTCTCAAGCCCCGATACGTCTTGGGTTACCATCAGGGCTGCTACGGATACGACAACCAGGACATGGTTATTCAGTCCGTGGACGAGTATCGCAAGGTTGGGTTCCCCATCGATGGCATGCACATCGACGTGGACATGCAGGATGATTACCGCACCTTCACCATCGACAAGCGCGAGAACCACTTCCCTGATCCCGTCAACATGTTCAAGACATTGAGAGAGAAGGGTGTCAAGTGTTCCACCAACATTACTCCTTACATCAGCTCCATGCCCTCTGACAACTACACCACGTTGAACGAGGGTCTCAAGAAGAATTACTTCGTCTTGGACAAGCGCGACATCGACCCTTCGGCCCCCAACGCCCAGGACCAGCGATACCTCCAGTACGGAGGTGGAAACCAGTACTTCAACGCTCCCATCAGCCAGAAGCCCGATTACTTTGAGCCTGACAACTCCAACTTCAATGATCAGTTCAACAGCGGCAAGCCGTTCCACGGTGGTGTATACTACGGCTGGCGCAACGGACACCCCGGCCACTACCCCAACCTGAACAACAAGGAGGTTCGAAGGTGGTGGGGAAAGCAGTACCAGTACCTCTTCGAGTGCGGTCTGGACTTCGTCTGGCAGGATATGACCTCCCCCTGCATCGCTGAGCAGTATGGTGACATGAAATCGTGAGTCCAACAAGTAGAGCTACAAGCAGTTACGTTGCCAACTGACCTCCCTCGTTCAGTGTGCCATTCCGACTCCTCCTCGACTCCGACGGCTGGTCCAAGGACCCGAACCGAGAGGCGCAGAAGAAGGCCATCGAGATCTGGGCTCTCTACAGCTACAACCTGCACAAGGCCACCTACCATGGCCTCGACAAGATCGATGAGCTCGGTGACAAGCTCAAGTGGAGGAAGAACCGCCGAAACTTCATCATCGGTCGAGGTAGTTTCGTTGGAAGCCACCGTTACGCCGGTCTCTGGACTGGAGACAACTCTTCCACTTGGGACTTCCTCGACATCTCCGTTGCTCAAGTCTTGTCACTGGGCTTGTCCGGAGTGACCATCTCGGGCCAGGATGTCGGGGGTTTCGAGTTCATCGATGCCGAGCGTGATTTCCCCAACCCTGAGCTCATCATCCGCTGGTACTGCGCCTATTCCCTGCTGCCGTGGTTCCGGTAAGTTGATGTTACGCCCCCTTAGCGAGAGAGAGAGAGAGAGAGAGACCCTTTTGCTGACAGCCATCTAGTAACCACTACACCAAGTACCGTGACTGGGTCGACGGTCCCCGAAAGGGCACCATGCGCAAGGATGGAAAGCAGTTCCAGGAGCCTTACGCTTACCAGCAGCATTACGAGGCGAACGCGTGGAAGTACCAGGGTCGTGAAGCGACCATCTACCGCGCGGTGCTCCCGGTTTGCCGATACTACATCCGTCTTCGTTACAGTTTGATGCAGCTCATGTACGACGCCATGTTTGAGAATGTCATCACTGGATTGCCCATTGCCCGAGCCCTGGTGAGTCGGAAGATTTCCATGCAATACTGGTCGATCCGAGTACTTACTTCTCATAGGTCATCACCGACGACGTTGATCGATCGCTCTTCTCGGAAGACGTAGGTTTATCGCTCAAATTTATTGACAAAGATGTTTGCTCACACCACCCGCATCTAGAACAAGGAGTTTACCCGAAGCCAGTACATGCTGCGAAACGACCTGCTCATTGCTCCGGCCCTGGCGCCCGAGAGCCAGCAGCAGACGCGCGAGCTCTATCTCCCCTACCCTAACCGCTGGTTCTCCATGAACTTGCGCCCTGACGAGAAGCTCGGAAAGGCCTTGGACCCCCTTGTCGACGGTGGTACCCGAATCAACTACGACTGTCGCATCAGCGACCAGGACTCTCAGCTTCCCTACATCACTCCCATGTACATCCGAGAGGGTAAGCATTCGGTGCAAAGTCGACCTCTGTTTCATTCCGCTAATTGAGAATCTAGGTGGTATCATCCCCAAGATTGAGGTCAGGGACTACATCCCGGACCCTTCGCTCCCCAAGCAGGCGCCTAACCCCATCACCCTCCACATTTACCCTGGAAAGGACAGCGTAAGCCAGGACTTTCATATTGGTATTTGATGCCATAAGCTAAACGATTATGTAGGAATACATCATGTACCTCGATGACGGTATCTCTCGGGAGAGCGCTCCCAAGTCGCCTCTTCCTGATCTTCACTACGGCGACAACCAGGGCATTGGCAAGTACACTGAAGTCAAGATCAACCAGGTAAGTCGCAACATGAACGTTCTTCTCCGTGATACATTTTACTGAGTTTTTGATGCTACAGAAAAACGAGACCCGTTCGTGGGAAGACTACTCGGTTGAGTTCCAGCGCACTCTCACCATCAAGTCTCAGTGGCACAAGTACGGAGACCTCTCCGGGATCATCGGCAACCAGTACACCGTCGTCTTCTGGCACGATCCCGCCGTCCAGCTTGCCACCATCAAGGTCACCGCCGCCGGCACCAAGATCACCAGCACCACCAACAACGAGTCCCGCGCCACCGTCGTCACCCTCCCCGTCGCCGAGGCTCACACCGAGAAGGGTGTCACCATCCACCTCAGCCACCGCAGCTCTTAATAAGAACGACCAAAATCCCTTTTCGTGTGATATCAATCACGCGAGCCGCAAAAAGCATGGAAACTTTACCTTCTAAAAAATCTCTCTTTTGTCTTTGCCTTATCACTCGGGATTTTTCTGGACTAGCCAGAACCTTGAAACTCTTAATCACTCAAAAGTAGACCAAAATAAAAAAGTACCATTCTTGTTTTCTACAAACTGTTCAAATCAGATTCATTTGGTGAAGATCTCTAGACATCCTGATTCAGAGGTGTTGTGGTTTGCTGTGGCTTGGAAATGTAGAACAATGCGTCTTTCGCGCCAGAGCTACGCGAACGTGATGAATGCAAAGTCATAGTTTATCGAATATTAAGAACATTGCCTCCATCCTCTAACAGGGGATTTCTTCTTCTTTCGTGTAGTCCAGCAGGATTCAGGGTAGTAAAGGATTCAAACCCAAAACTGCTTTAGTCACGCCTCTTTACCAGAAGATATTTTTCTGACTCTAACACCTTTCAACACGTTTTACTTACAAACATCATGGCTTCCCTGTGGATCAATAAGAAGAATGCCAAGCTGAAGAGTGAATCAAAGACAAGGTTAACAAATTTCCCTACCGCAGCTTTGATTCACGCAACTCCTAAGAAACGAACATCCTTTTCAAAGGCTAAACAAACGACAGGCCACCCGTAAAACGCCCTCTACTCTGTCGTTAAACTTGTGTCCACGCGGAAGATTATTTTAGGATAAAGCTTGAGATCCAGGTCTTGCTGGCCCGACTCCCAGGTTTCCCATGTACAAGACGTGATCATAGTTTGCCATTTGTTTTCTATAATTTCTGTTAGCGTGACTCCCAGTTTTCCCAAGTAGTTACGCGTTCATGGAGTCTGCCATTTATTTTCTATGATTTCTGTTAACTCCTCCATCGAAACGGTGTTTTTAGCAAAGGCGTGAGCATGAATAAGATGTCGTCTCACTCATGTCAAAGGGTCATCACTGAAGTGCATGAAGATGAAGAATCCATGATACAATCCACTTTATTCCGAAACACCAGATTTTCTATGATTTCTATCTCAAGTCCTACTAAGCCAACAGCCCACCACCCAGATGAGGGTTCACAATCCAATTAGAACCTAAGCAGAGTTTGCGACAATCTTGCCATCGACACACTTCTGGCCAGCAGCAAGGGCCTGAGGAAGAACCCATCCATGGTTGCAGATGCCGAAATTGCCAGGCTCCAAGCAAACAAGGGCCCCGTCAGTTGGGCAGGGAGTCATTCCCACGGCCCAATCCGGTCGCCCACTGCCGACAGGAGGCGTGGCCGGGGTGCTTTTGGCGGGACTGTCCGAGACAGGAGCAGCGGAGGGCGTGGTTGGGGCGGTGGGGGGGGCATAAGATGGCATCGAGGCTCCGGAACTGTTGTAGCTTGCGCGGGTGGAAGTGATGAAGACCGGTTCCTGCGAGGTTGGAGCAGCAGGAGGGGCAGACGATGCTTGAGCTTGAGAGGATGGGTAAGGTGCCTGCGAGGATTGAACAGGTGATCCCGACGCGGAAGGCGAGTCGATTGCCTTTGACGGTTGAGACGGGGCAGCAGGCGAGTTTCCGGACTCGGGACGGTCGAAGTTGGGGACGTTGGCGGCAGGGCAGGATCCCTGGCTGCCAGGAGCGGGATCATCGTAGACCTTTCCGTACTGACCAGGGTTGGGGAAGCCAATGACCTTGCCGCTTTCTCCCGTCGTACACTGGCCGGGGATGTTGGCGACGAACACCCCGGGAAGGCCGTCGACGAACTTGCTGTCTTCGGTTCCGCCAGTGACCATGATGGGTGCGCAGTTCATGTACATCTCCCGGTTGCCGATCTTGTTGAACCAGGTCCACGCGAAGGTGGCGGGACCGTTCTTCATATCCTTGGGGATGGGGATCTCGAACTCCCTGACGCACTCCTTGCCCGAGTCGTTGCCGCACTGGGCGCCGTTCTCCCGCCCCGCGGGATCCTTGTTGATGGTGGGGATGTTGCCCTGGGCCTCGGCGGGACACCCGCCCAAGATGCTGTAGATGACCTTCCAGTCCTCGGGCTTGCTGGGGGGAGTATCGCCGTAGGCCATCGAGAACTGGCAAGCGCCTCCGCCGTGGACGGCGCTGCCCCAGAACTTGACGGACTGGGTCTTCCCGGCGGTGACGGTGGTGACTTGTTCGGCGTGCTGGAAGCGTCCCTGGCAGGGGAAGGGGAGGTCGGCGCTGAGAGGCCAGGTCTGGAGCAGAGGCGCAGTGTCGAGATTGAAGGGGTGAGGCTCGATCATGACCACATGAGCGAGGGAGCTGAGGACGCCGAAAGCCAGCACGGCGAAGAGGGTGTTGAGGGCAAGCATGGTTGCGGTTGGTTGAGCGGAGTTGTGTTGCCGGTCGATGATGATTTAGTCGTCAAGACTAGAGGTGTTGCTGGATGACTTGTGTCGTCGCTGTGATTAGAGCAGTCGTGATGGTTTTGGAACGATGGGAATTCATCAAATCGACGAAGTAGGGTGGATATTTATACAGGATCGCTTTCCTTTCCTCCCGATCATGTTTTCATCCTTGAACCGTGAATCATGGTGCACAACTATTGTGTTCACTCCGTTCGTAAGGATATACATTGAATGATCCACATGACAACGTCAATGTAAAATGTTTACAAACGAATCACGACAATGCTTTCTTTGAAAGCTCATTGCTTTCTTCGCACCTGTTGAGTCTCTTTGTTGCCCCGTTGCCCATTGTTACAGCATATCTGGTGGTGAATGGGATGGACTTTGACCAATGTTCCAGTAACACACCTACAAATCAACACAATAAGAGTAACAACAACATGTCGTTGAAATAAATAAAAAAAATCATGCTTTGCGCATGTGAAATATTCGATGATCAGAGGATAGCGTTGCGCAAGCGAGAAGGAGAAGACGACATTACGCCTCTGAGAAGTTGACTGATCAAGGCCTTGCTGCGAATCGAAGAGTTTTGCGTACAGCAAGCCAGCAAAAAGCCTTGTAGATCTGCTTTATTTTTAGTTCTTATTCCAAAACCTGTTCATCTGTTGCAACTCGTTCAGCGACGTGTCAACCCTGGCTCACCCCAGCTCTACAAGGCAGAGACGGACCAGAATGCGGGCTTGGATCTAGCTCAATCACTACTGGTATATCTCAGGTCATTGAGTTCCGGAAATCTCTGTCGATCCATGCTTCCGCTCTCTGGGCGCAGATATATTCGATCCCGGCGGGACGACGAGCGGTCGATCCAGCACGTCGCAAAGCCGGCGATGGCTAGCAATTCTCGACAATCAACTCCTCCAATGCAGTCAATCGGGATTTTCATAATTCCTGCTGCTGCAGCCCGTCTGGAACTGGGGGGCTTATTGGTGCTGATTCATCCCTGGTGGAGTGATTCAGTCTCCACGTTCTCGCCTCCGAACAAATATTCGAGGTAGGTCATCCAACAAGGGATTCGGACATCTCCATGGCCAATCGGAACGAAGTAGAGCTCGCCAATTCAGCGAGTAAGCTTCAAGTTCGCATCATACCCGATCACTGATGGATGGCGGTTTTCGATGGACGATACTGATGTCGTCCCTTGCCTCCCAGACAAGATTGAACAGTTCAATCTTTCGCTCATCCTCTCGCAATCGTCAGTAAAAAAACAACACGGGCCCTCGAAAGGTGTGTGCTTTCGTGATGAGGCGAAAACGCGGCTCGGCGTCGGGCGGAAAACCTCTCGAGGCGATAGACGTCGATCTACTCCACCCAAGATGCCGCTTCTCCCGAACCTCTCCTCTGCACATTTCTCTTCTCGAGGCCGAACGAGAACAAACTTGAGCTAACACATCCATCTAGAAATTCATCCCGAGCCCTCTTCGAAAAAAGATTGCCACCGCACGCGCCCTCATTGCCGATGAAACGTCGACCTTTTTTCACTGCATTCTACCGCCGTCCAACGAATCCTGCTTCTCCCAATCGACACTGACGAGCTCGAGCGTATCTCAACTTCGACACCCCTCGGGATTCTCGATTCCTCACGCTGCATTGTCGAGCAGCCTCCAACTCAAGACTCCAAACCATCTGCCCTGCCCCCCACGCCGTTGTCGCCGGGTCCCTAATCTCCGGGGAATGTAACCGATCATACCCAAAACCTTCGCCTCCTTGTCGATCGTGGCCACATTAGTTGGCTTGTCTGCAACTGACATCTCGGGACTGAGCTACACCCGATTGAAAAGAACCTCGCCGTTGCAAGAGGGCATTTACGCCGTGAAATCTGAAGAGATGGTGGCGCTGCACAAGAGTTGACAGATTGGGGCGCCTCAGAGCATCGAGACTTGGCTTGCTGTTCAGTAGCCGAAAGTACAGATCGAACAGGAGTCGAGGAGCAGCGTCGCTTAGAAAACACGGCCAAGTCTACGGAAAACAGCGTTTCGTCTATTGACCCGGCCGGTTGAGAAGACAAGCATAGAGGCAAAAGAGAAAAATGTCCGTTCGAACTTGAGACGAACATGGTGAAGCCAGGTCAGTCACCCCGTCAGCGCCATATTAACGTCAAATTTTAGCGTCCTGATAGAGTGAAATCACACCAACGGATTCGAAATACTGTGAAAGATGAAGGTCATTGAAAGGTATAAAAGCAAAAGGGCATTCGGTTGACAGCGTGGACTTTTACAAGAAGCCGCAGAACAGTCGTTTTACAAAGGCAGGTGCTGGATAAGTTGGACGTCATCCACTCCTCTCAGTGATACGAGTACGTCAACCCACTAGCCTTCGCTCGAGCTACACGGCGCAAGTGAAAACTTTAGAGGTCTGTTTCACCCTATGATCAAACTGCATTGAGTCATCCTCGTTATATCCCACCTTGGAGTCTCAATGGTGCCACGGCGTATTTATCACTGAAAGCAGTCATCTCACTCCCCAGCAAATGACGTTGCCACAATCAGAAACTCGGTGTGGAGCAGGGTTGAGGATGGAGATGAGTGTAGGAGTGAAGTCAGTGACTGCCATCAACGTCTTCAACCTGTCCAGTAGAAAGTTGATAAACAGTGTCGCACTTGGAGGCAAAGGCTCATCGCCGCTTACATAACAATCCCCAACCGACACGATGGAATACAATCCCAACAAGCCGATCCCCCTAGTTTCGAGCCCGCGCTCCATTTCTCCGAGAACAGGCTGACAGGCTGACGTGATCCTGTCCGCCCATGCAACTACGCGTAAAACTGGATCAGCCCTACAAGGCCCTCTCCGTGCCGCCCGAAACGAGTAAAGCACGGAGCTCCGATCCTGGGGGGGGGGGGGGGGGGGGGGTTGGG
>JAMYIC010001101.1:0-12625 GCA_024112705.1 Microcera coccophila
GTGACTTCATGAATAACTTCACCTCCCCCACATCGTGAATCTAGGATTTACAAACCTATAATGTTCTCAGGCCCTTATGGGCGTCACGCATCGAATCAAAGTGTTCTTCTCCTTGCCACTCACAGAAAGATGATTTCAGCATCGAAACCCATTTCGCCCATCTTTTGACCATCAAGCAAACGCAAAGGCAGTGATGCGGTATTGACACAAATGGAACCCGTGGCCAATCGCGGCGACGAACAAAGACCCCTGACTCCCAAACTGTTTTCATCGTCGAAAACGCAGAACTCCCCCAACCACCTCTCCGTCTTATTCTTCCCCCGTATTTCAACCTCAGATATTTGCGTTTGCACTAAAAGATACCAGTTTCTCGCATAATTTCAACCCGTAAAGGATATTAAGCCGGGATGTGTCATTACTATACGACAAGATGTAGACGCTGCGGCTACGTTTATGCCAGCAGGGAAATAAACTGCCTCAAAGTCCGCGTCGCTGGTCAGACCTGCGGTGAAAGAACCCACCACATTGAAGAGCTTTCCTCCGAAGGATGCGAGAATTGTTGGATAAGAACGCGCCGCTGGAAGCTGGCCTTGACGCCGAGGAGCATCTTCTCCGCCTGTCCAAAGTCGCCCAAGGTCAGAGCAAGGATTTCGTCAGGGGCTAAGGAGATAGATGGCGGCAAGGTCTGATCAGGCGTAGAATTATCATAGAGAAATTTTTCAATCAAGTGGCTCCGGAGCCAGGACATGACTCTTTGTCTGCGCCGGAGGGTGACGTTGGGCCTCAACTAGGCTTGATGTCGTAGCCGAAAGCCCGACCCAACAATGACGGCCCGCTCGGCTTGGACCCCAGTCTCTCTGTTCGAGGTCGAGATAGTCTTATTCCCCTTAGTCTCGACGTTGTGATGGATGGCTCATTGGCCGGTGGTTACGCCGAGGTCAGCCCACACCCCTTACCGCAGACCATATTTCACGTCGAAAGCCGCCCAGCTCGTAAGAGTGAATGGAATTCGGTAATCTCATCCCTTTGAGACCTTGGAATCAGTCACATTGGCATTGAGTAATGTCCGAATTCTTTTGATGGTTTGGTACTGTTCTGCCGTAAGAATCACGTCGATGAAGCCCTTTAGGATTGATACACGTTTGATCGTGTGAGCTTATCAGAGTTGCCAGATCCACGAGTGTGGCTTTCTAGCCACTGAAATTCTCCGGAGTCCGCTCCGAAAAAGAGGGGCACTCAGTTGCCGGATCATGCTCGAGATCTCTAGTGTATTGCACTGTAGTGGATATACAATGTTTTCTGACAACGGCTAGAGGAGCAAGTCCTCCACCATTAAAACATGTAGTCGCAATCAACAGCCCCCACTAGAAGCTGCCGCGAGCACCGAGAACGTCCAAAGGATATTCATCAGAGCAACCAATAGACCAAGCCGCAACATCCACCCGGACAAGCCTCTCCATGGCCGTCTGGGATACTCCCAGAACGCCTCGGTCGTGCCTGGATACTCCACTGATCCAGGTATGGTCGCGCTTTGACTGTGGCTTGGGGGCCGGGGATTAGACTTCAAGCTGAGGCGGTGCCAGGGCCATTCACCATGAATCTGTCAGCCAACGGCTACTCAAGACTTCAAGGGCTGGGTAAAGAACCCGCCAATCTTCTCGAAGCATCGATGTCACTGTCGCCGCCTTGACCGTCAGTAAAAGTTGCCGAAGGAGCTGTCGGGGAGGTCTCGACTGTTCGGTATCGGCGCCTCAGAATCCTGGGGGCCACGCTTGAGGCTCCGCATTACTTTTATTGTACGACGTGCCATGTGGATGGCTACTTCAGTAAGGCAGGGCTTTTTCAATCCCTGGCTCGCCGTATGGCCCCCCGAGGAAGGTCTGTCGAATGAATTCCCCGATCCACCAAGAAACGCCTGGCAGAATCCAGTCTCTTCCATGATTCACTGCTTGCATGGCCCAGCTGTTCGGTTAACAACCCACGCGACGTAGCCGTGCGTCGTAACAGATGGTAGACGTCATGGTATTTGAGTCAGGATTCAGATAGTCTTCCATAATAGCGTAGATAAGTTGTGATCTGGCCCGGAATCCCCCCTACATGAAGATCGTGGTGGATTCCAGTACCACGGGCACCATGGGGGACCCTGAGGGACGAGGGCAGGGCAAGGTAGCGGCCGAGGGCCCCGAGCGCGAGGGAAGTCTGTGAGCCTCTAACAGACGCAACGGACGCAACGGCCCGGCTAGATACCTGTAGGAAATCTCCACGAGGGGTGTGTTGCGCAGGCACTAACGTCGCCGCCTCCAGGGTCTCGAGGGAACGACGCCACGAACCATCTACTCGTTCCTTCGCTAGATTCCCCGTTCTAGGTACCTGTCTGTTGCACTAGACATCGGCGTGTCAACACACGAGGACGACAAACCAACCCGACATGGCACAAGTACAATGCACCGCCCAGGCACTGGCGCCGACGTTGACAATGGCGCGCCGGTAGATACTTGGTCCAAGTTTCAAAAACGGTTCCCTTACTGCCCTAGCTGCAGCCGTCATTGACTGGTCATAGAAATCCTGGCCTCCCAAATGGTAGACAGCTTTGTGACTGACGGGGGTTGATGGTCTTCCCGGGGGTTCTGGAGAAAAGCGGACCCTTTAACACTCGCATCGTTTTGTAAGCGCCCCATTGCGACCCCCGCCTATGAGGCGGGTCAAGGAGCAAATGCTCCGGTCCGTCGACTACTGAATTGTTCAATCCCATCTGGATCAGACTGTGTTTGACCAGCAACACTGCCAGCCGGACGCACACGATTTATTATTGTTCGGTCGAAATGGCTCGCCGTCGTCTCTCCTGCTCGAATCAAGCGGTGCAATTCGCTCGTCGTCATGTGGCCGCCTCTTCCACGATCACCTTTTAGTCCATCCTCGCCTTGAGGGGAGGACACTGCCGACTATTGCGACCTCAGCGCAGGGAAGGCCCGCCTTTGCCTTCTCGAATGTGGCAACTGCCAATTCTTGTGCCCCATAGTCAATACAGTCCATACAGGAACAAGACCTCACAAAGCCACCTCCTCCACGTGAGCCTCACCCGGTCCTTTCGTCTTTGCCAGAGCCTACCTGGGCGCGGAACCAGCTCCAAGTTGTCGAAGATCTTGCCTTTGTTTTCGTTCTCTCCGAGCCGTTTTGACAAGGAAGCCAGAATCGTCCATGTCGCCAGCACAGGATCACCATCCTTTTCCCAAGACCCTTCTTTACCCACGCTTCGAAACTTGCTGATACAAGAGTCCGGAGTCACGATAGATGTGCATACAGCATACGGCTGAATGCCAAGTCTGCAGAAAAGAATATCTCGTTTATGTTGAATTCTGTCAAGATTATGATCCTTCCCGTGTCGGTTGCTCGCGCGGCGTGTTGGTTAATCGAAATGAGATGCGAGAAAGACAGTGCCCGAGTCCAGTATGTCCAAATAGTATAAGAGGAGGTTGTCGGATCATGTGAAGAGGCGAAAGACGACAAAAAGAGACCCAAGGATCGAATCACTCAACCCCGGTTCTCGACAACCCCTGTTTAAGACTCAGAGTTTCTGGCCCGTCGTCCCAACCTCGACAACTTGATCAGTTCCCTCGTACTCCGGGACTTCGAAGTTGTATTTCTTTGCAATAGCAGGAGAGACGAAGCTGTTGCCGAGGTCAGTTGCACAGGTTGTGTTCACGACCTTGGGGTACCCACCGTCCACCAACAAAGTGCCGCCCGTTAAAATGTTTGACTAGTGGCTTGGGCGCTGTGAGACTGATGAGAGCTGTAGGCATGAAGGAGCTTCCTGGTCCTGACTTGGGGGGCCCGCTTTCGATGTCCCAGGACGACGGAGCATCTACTGAGGTAACCGGTAACTTGGTGGCCTCGAGAGCTTTGATCACGGCTGGAAACGGTTCTCGGATTTCACCTGAAAAGCTGAAGCCTGCAAGCCGTGTTAGAATTCAGCTGTACCGTCGAAACTGGAAGTCAACGAGACACGAACCAAAAATGGCATCTACAACGTGATCTGTTGAGGTCAAGGCCGACGAGAAATCCTCAACGAATGGGACCTCGAGGTCCTCGAGTTGTTTTGCAAGCCGCTACGCGTGCGATCAGTGGACTGTTTTGTTTGTAGTGGTTTTAGAGGTCGATGGGTGCAAACTGGTATGAGGAGACATGAACCAAGGGAGCCAGTGAAAGACTTTGTGGCCGCTGAACCACTTCCGACCGCCGATGATCCCAGAGAACGACGGGATATACGAGAAGAGAACAGCCTAGGAACAATACATCCACTACGAATCGCCCTCGAACCCCCGAAGAAGTGAACAATATAGACGGGGAAGGAAGAGGATCTCGGGGCGCCTCGCTCACCTGGTACAACTCATTTTTACTCCTCTTGGGATAGAAGACTGAAGGGTTGTAGCCATAGTGTCGGAGATGGCGCGCGGCCACCAGCCCATCACCTCCTAGTTGGGTATCAGCATCAAGATCGGGCCAAAAGTGGGATAAGGATGGGGACTGCCGTACCATTGTTTCCAGGACCGCAAGCGACAAGGATTTTGCGGCCTTTACTTGGGGGATGCAGGCGATAAACTCAAAGGTGAGGTTGTTAGCGTGCCCTCGTCTGGCTCATCTCGAGCCGCATGGTGGAAAGGGACGGGGGGGTGCCCGAAGTCGGACCCGCAGTGAGATGCTATGAACGATGAACTTGACTTACCTGCTTGTGAGACAGAAAGACCGGCAAGCTCCATTAGCTGGTCGATTGAAAAGGCACCAGTGCTCATAAGCTCCTGGTCCAGCGCTGCCGCTGCCTTTGCACCAAGCGTCTTTGCCCAACAGTGAGTATTAACATGAAAGCACTAGACTAGTAGGTGTAAAAGAAGCAGTGCGTACCTTGATAGCCATGATGTGAATTCTGTAGGTATTTGTTTGACTTTGAGCTTGTGTTTGGGGATGAAATTCTAGACGAGGCCTATCCGTAGTAGAGAATTGTGATGAAAATAAAGACTAGAGTTCAAGAGGAAGAAGAGGGAGTCCGGAACCTATCTCATGTCTTCGTGGGCCGGGACTGACATCACCCCTACAACTTCCTGACGTGGGCCCTGGGGCTTGCTCATTGGCCGGCACGGCAAAACTCAATCTCCGATCAAAAATATCCACACCATCACGACAAAGTATCTCCCAGCGTAATCGTGATCGTTCAGTTCGTCAAGATCTCCCGAACCAATCCACCATGGTTGTCAAAATCCGTCTCGCCCGCTTCGGGCGCCGAAACCAACCTATCTACAACATCGTCGTCGCGCACGCACGGTAGGCCACCCCGCGCAACCCTTCGCGAAAAAGATGGGAAACCCGAAGGCTGATCAGGAGGAAAACAGGACGGCGAGGAATTCTCGCCCTCTCGAAGTCATTGGCACTTACGACCCCATCCCTAAGCCCGATCCCTACGACGACTCCGGGAAGCTGCACAAGGACATCAAGCTCGACCCTCACCGCGCAAAATACTGGATCGGTGTGGGCGCTCAACCGACGGACACTGCGTGGAGGTTGCTGTCCATGGTGGGAATCTTGCCGAAGAAATTCTTTGGGCCGAAGCGCGACCAGGGGAAGGGCACTGTCAAGGCGGAGGAGGTCATAGTGAAATGAGGGCTATTTTCTTGACGACATGAGGGGTGCGAGACTGTATGATATGTACAAAAAGCATTACAAGGCGTTTGCTTGGGCGTGATGCAGGCAGGAGGAAGGACCAAGGCTGCCATTCTGTGCTGGAACATGGCCAGAGGAAGAATGAGAGGAGATGAGCCGTCTCCTCCTGCATGGCCATCAAATGGAGCGATTGTACAACAATAATCTCAGGATCTCGTCATCTTAAACGGACAAGATCCCGCTCGAATAGCCTGCGAGACTACAAATAAGAATTATTGAGATGTATGCAATACCTATATCTAATTCCAAACGCCGTAACCAATCCATAAAGTGATGCCCAACCCCCTCTTTGAGAACGCCATGTCATGAGAATTTAAAGGATAGGAACACTTCTTCCTTCAGCAAATTGGTCATGCGCGACCGTAAAGTATTACTGAGAAGTTAATGAGTGACAGAAAAGAAAATGTTCAACGCCAGGCATACACCCATAATCACCAGGCCATACACGGCAAGGCCTAGTGACATTTTGCGCAATACCCCGTGGTCGAGGTGTTCAAGATCCCATCGCCATCGCCTCTTCGGTCGCCACGCACCTCGACTACTGCTCGTAACGCTGATGCCGCTGCGGAGACTAGCAGTGCTTTGCGCGAGTACTACGGAATCTTCGAGATCGGACGCGCCATCATCCTCCATGTCATCATCCTCCTTGACCAAGCGTTGATGGTGAGCGCTTTCAGGATCACTAATTTTGTAGTAAAACAATCCGGGAAGAATAAAGCTGATAGATGTCGACCCAGTGCTGCCGACGTAAGCAAGCACACGATCCAGGCTGTGTACCGAGAGCGCGGTGGTGTATGCCAGAGTAAGAATGATCGTGGTTATGAGCGCAAATCGGAGGTCGGACATGGTCGAATTCCCTCCATGATCACCTCGAGATGCGGCGCCCCCGTGTAATAACGGAGAGGCGGGACGCCCGGCCGACTGCGAGCGGTTGGGACGCCATTTCATGACGGCGTCAAGAGAGGCGCGGCACGGGTGAACTTGAAGGGGGACAGAGAATGTCACCAACACAACAATGGCAGCCTTGCCAATTGTAGAGGCGACTCCGGTTGGATCTATAAAATGTTAGGGCCATAGATGAGAATGAAGTTGTGAACATACACATGGATATAATGTTTCCAACCACGGCGTTTCCAAAAGTGAGGTATCCAGTAATGGCTACCAGGATGTAAATAGAAGCCGCGGAGCCAATGCTCGACCCTACAACTCCTATTACGCTTGCGGGGGAATTATCCTTTAATTCATTAAGAATCGAAAACATCTGATGCTAATCAGTAACGGCAATCACGAATGATCGGTAAACGTACGTTTTGATGGCAGGTATAAGCGAAAATCACCACTGGCAAATGGCTCAGTGTTGCAACGGCCCCTCCCCACCTGATAATCCGGATGTCCTCTGGATCGGCATGACCGTCAACTGAGAAATGGTAGATGACCAAGATAATGAGATACCCGATGGATACCAAAGCAACAATACTGGTATACTTTAGTGAATCTAGTCGTCGTAGAAAGCTCAGAGGAATAATCAGAAGCATGAAGACGGTGATCCAGAAGTCCCTATCGAGCAAGTACGGCATATTGCCGGTATGGTCAACGAAACCCAGCACTACTCCGGGCATCAAGTCCCCAATGATGATCATGTATGAGACGCCTACGCCGAAACACTTGATGGCGATTGCCGCATCGAAGATCACAGCCGCGTTAGGGTATGTTATTTGCGACAGGGCGAAGAAGGATGAGGTCCCTCGGTCGAGATAGCGAGCGCATCGAGACTGAAGGTAGAGACCGAACGCCGAACAAAGGCCGGACCACACTATGAGAAAGGCGCCGAGCATAATCCCTGTATGAGACAAGACCGAGGGCATCGCCAAAGTGCCAGCGCCAACGACTGCGTCTCGTCAGTATGAGGTTCGATTCTCGGGTCGCGTTCCGACGTACTCGTGTTCAGCAAATTGACAGTACTGCTGAGCGTCGTAGCCTTACCGCCCCAGCCGCCATCTTTTCCTCGTCGTCGTGATCTATGTACAAGACATGGCTTGTCAGTTTCGTTTTCGTCCAGGCCGGCAGCCTTGTCTCCGCATCCAGCTCATCTCACCTAGGCATCCCGCTGACACTGGGCGCAGGAGAAGCAATTCCATCAGAGATAGTCGAGTAAGTCGTCATAGCACTACACCGATAGCCTAAAGCGATTTCGTCGTTATTACGGCTTTTGTCGTCGTAGGATTGTTGTGTTTGCGCAACTCTCGTTCGGCTACCGGCGCACGAGACCTCGAGGGTGACGAGGTTGGGGCTGACAACCGTCGACCGTTGTCAGCTAGCGGCGGATCTTTCGCGAAGAATCGTCTCCCGGCACCGAGGCCCTGAGATTCGTGCTTCGAGGACGTCGGCCTTATAGTAAGTTGCAGCTTGGAGCCGAAGCGAATCGTCGGGGTTAAGAGATGGAGAGGGCCGGGTGGTTGTCAGGAGAGAAAAACGTCGAGGATAGGGATTCATGCGCTGACTGACGTTAATGGCCACGATCCTAGCATGGCTCGGTTTTGGGCATTTAAGGACCTAATTTTTAGTGGTTCTAGCGGGGCGTTTCGTCAGTTTGATCCCTGATAGCCCTGGCAGTTGCCGCTTCGGATTTAAAAATGGCGTTTAGCGCCCACCAGGTTAAACGCCCCCGCCAATTAAACATCAACCAGCTCGGCTTTGCCGCTCCACCGGCCTGGCTCGGAAGTCGTCTCCTTGTTCGTTCAACGTTCCTGCGTGTCTCAACCACGTTCCGCGGCATCACGAGGCAACATCGGCGACATGCCAGGTTCTGCTGACTCACATTCGATGCGTTCGCTTGGGCCGTCTCTTGATTCATAATGGACCATCCCGTGGATCAGACGACACTCTCGACTCTGGATTTGCTGGAGTCGCGTCTTCTCCGCATCGAGCACCTCCTGTACGGTCAGACAGCGTCGCCATCTTTGAAGCCGAATGAAACGGCTGTATGGAAGATTGGCCAGCTTGAGAAACGGTTCTCGACAGTGGTGTCAAAGATTCGCGTTTATGGCGAGCTTCTCAAGATCTGTACATTCACCTCTATCAAAACTCACCAAACAACCCACTAACAAGGGTACAGACAAGGCGCATCCAGACTTCTTTCACTCCACGTCACCATCCGATCCCCCTTCTTCGCTCCCGCCCGACGCTCTCCAGTCCGTCGTTCTCGCTTCCGCATCCTCATATACCGCGATACTCTCTTCCCTTACCGCCATCAAAGACAGCCCGATTCCTGACCCCTCAGAGAGTGCTTCCTTGATCACCTTGGGGGACAGAATGAAAGCCATAGAAGCGACACAGCTTGCCCAACAATCCGAGATCGCCGAATTGAGGAAACGGAGTGAGGTTGTTCTCCGAACATGGTACGAGCGCGGTGTTCTCGATAACTCCAGACTCATGGCGGACCTTGAAGGCCGAGCCTCGATGGTCGAGCGACAGGTCCGGAGGACGGAGCGGGAAAGAGACGAAGAAGATGAGCTATGACATAAGCCAGCTGTCTCTGTTGTAAGGCCAAGCCATAGTCCAGCTGAAGGGTGTCAACTGTGTTTGATGATGACTAGACCCGATTTGCTTCAAACCCTTGAACCAAAGCGGATTGGCCTCGTCAGCTCAAGTTCTCAAGGTTGGGATGCGTCCTCTCTTCTCATGCAGAGCGTTTCTCAGCTGCGATTCTGCTCTGTCGCCCGATCTGGCCTGGGTCTCTCTGAAGAAACAAAGGAGGACTGCCCAGCTTTGAAGCTAGACTGTTGAACGGAGGCACGAGCGATGGACGAGTTCTTCACTCAAGGACAGGCTCCAGATAAGAGCCCATGAGGCCCCAAAACAGAGACCCATTGAGGAGTATCAGAGTCAACGTTCAACGGCAAAGATGACAAATCCCATCCCTTTGTGCCCTCGCACTGTGGATCTCCAGCCCGTTTCATGATTTCGTTAAAATCCTTGGTACTCATGCATCTCTTGATAGCTAACCTTGCGGCATACTCCACACAGTCCCACACACCTCGTCCCGATACCCAAATATCCTCAACTTCGTCGTTCCTCACTCTACCTCGGCGTCCTGCGCAGCATTGTGTCTCATCACCTCCAACCACCATTCCCCGCACGTGAAAGGGTATATCTCTTTCACAACGATCGAGTTCAAATGCCACTGAAAGGTCTTTGGTTCGATTTTAGGTGAGCAGTGAACGCTCTTTATGAGTTCGACTCCTATGGTCTGGGGGGTTCTGCTGCATTCGTTGGTGTGGTTTTTATGCGTCGGGAGATGGAGATTGGGCTTGGTGGAGTCTGGATGGCGGGGCCGAGTTCGGACAGACAGTGACGGTGCGTTATTGACGTCTAGTTGGTGCTTAATTGAACGACGCTTTTACGAAGGCGAAGTTTGAACATCAAAATTTGCATCAGGGATGGGTTTGGTTACTTCAAAATGATATCTGAGATGAACCCATCGCGGTCCGACAATAAAAACTACAACAATCAAGGCAGCTCTTAAACCCTGAAGTATGAAAAGCCAATGACCGTGATCTCTCGTTTTGTCGATTTTCATATCCTACCAAGGATCTTTACTACCTGGCAGCTAAAATAGCCTTTCAAATTGGATTGGGATGCTAGGGTATCGCAATGTCCCACCAGCCTTGAGTAGGTCGTGCTTGAGATACACGTCAAGATGGTCATGTTTCGAAAAAGCTGCCATCTCAAGTAACATTCATTTTTTGATGCGATCTGCACTTTCTGATTATTTAAGAACCAGGAAGACGCCATCGCCAATCCCAGCATGAGGTTTACTCTTGTAATGCTTTCCAAGCCTTCTCAATGCGGTTCATTATCCCTTCCCCCCTTCCTAGCAATCAGTATGGTGATTTCAAAACACCATTGAGGAACAAGATGAGCAATGCTCTTTGAGACAACACAATCTCTCTTTCCAAGCATGGATCTAATCGAAGCCTTCTCCGCACTGGTTGTCGACCGTGCTCATCGTTGTCCAAAGGTTTGAGCATCAGAAACTGTAGAGTGAGCCTTGGCAATGCCACTCGTAAATTTCAGTATCGTTCGTTAATTATTTCGGCCCAAGCCACCAATTCTACGTTGACCCATTCAATATAATCGTGTGGGTCTCTTCAACTCTCCTCTTTTCGGCATAAGCTGTCGGGCCGGTGACCACCCGTTCATGATGATATTTGAAGTTTCAGCTTGAGTTCAATTAAGAGCTCTTTGGTATTAATTTGGATGCTAAATATAGACTTCGATTTGATATTGAGCGCTTATCCTTAGTCTTCTAGAACAATAAATGACAAGGATCCAACATAAGATGAACGTTTGGGTTAGAAGTTGGAAGTTTGAACCTTGATCCCAGGGGCCCTGGTCTTGTTTTCTTTCTTTCAGACGGCTATCTTTATTGACTTCTTTGTATTCCAGGCCCATGTTGGTGTGCTCCACCTAAGTTTGTTGATCTCTTCTAAAGCCAATGCCTCGATTTCTTTTTTGTGAAGGTGAGCCTTTGATGAGGTGAAGACTGTTAAACGTGAACGACCGGTCTCGGAGCTTGGTTTGATGTGGTCAAGTGGACTTCGCATTGCACACGAGACTTTCGCATTACCTATGCAACACCTCCACCCAGCGTACACGGCTGCTATTGCACGAGCTTGACTATGAATACGAGTGTGCCGAACGCTCGATTACCGGAACCGGGGCTTCGTGACTGATCTCACAGTCATATTGAGTTAAATGGTAGACCATGATACGAAAAGGATCTTCAATCTCAGCAGATTAACATAAAAACAACGGTGCGCGTGCGTTCCAGCCAGCTCCTTTATGCTAAGGGTCAAGTGAATCTCCACGTCTAAATGCATGATCCATTAAGTAATGCATAGTCGTTCGATGCTATCGTGGTAGGAGTTTTTTAAGCTTAAATAGGTGCCATTTGATCAACTCGCATTGGCAGGTTCCACTCTATATCGCAAGATGAGTGCATGAACCGTGGCAGCGAGATGATGTCTCAGATGAGACGAGGCCGACAGCGTACCGCTAACTTATGACAGAAACTTAGAAGAACAAAGCGTAGTATATAGTGTGCCCCAACCGTATAACTTGCCGACGGCGCGGTACAAGTCGGGATGCAACATCCAGAGGCGCTCCTTGTGGACAGCCCAAGAGGCCGAGAACGCGTCGTACTCGGGATGTCTAGCGAGGAACTTGGGGTGGAGGATACCGGGTGTCTCTTCCTGACCGTCCTGGAAGGTGTTTGTCTCCTGCGTGAGCTGGTATCCTGGTATAATCATTGATGTCTCTTACAATATTGAGATTCATCGGCGATGAAGAGTCCCTAATCGGTACGTCGGTCTGGAGGTCCTTCGTGCCTAGCAGAGAACATAAAGCGTATACCTAGTTCTTGGTTTCGGCGAAAACAGCAGTCCCAAGGCGGCGGGCAAGATGCTCATGCTTAAATGAGACTTCTTGATACTCCTTGTTGTTCTGAGCACAATGAACGCACTTCGAAGAGACAGTTAAGTTACAGCGTATTAGCTAGGGGACAGGAGAACACAAAGTGGTGATGGTGCCGTAAGGTGGGCTGTCGTCGTCCAGTTCGAGGACACGGATGCATCGAGAAGCCAAAACAATGCTATCAATTGTTGGACGCCTCGTGTGGACCCGGATACTGCAGCTCCTGACCTTCCGCGGTACCTTTTCTGAATTGCTTAATGAAAACCCGGCTTTCTGAGTGTGTTGCGATCGGGCTTCCTATCCATTGATCGCTTGGTGGTTTTGTATTTCTTTATCTCTGTTAAATTCCGCGTTCCGAGAGGAGTCTGACAATGTGGTGGTTAGCAAGGAAAGGGACAAATTGGGAGGTAGCAGATTTCAAAGATTGAAAAAAAAAAAA
>JAMYIC010001101.1:18328-40597 GCA_024112705.1 Microcera coccophila
TTTTGGTGCTTCTGCGATCATCATTGTTTATTTCTCTTACCCCCCATCATCTTGTTTACTCTTCTTGAGTGGTTCCCCCGAACCTCTGTTATTGCTAAGCGGGTCTGGCGGGATTACATGCCTAAACCCGCTACCGGTGTTGTGTACAAACGTACCTAGGATTCTAAGTAGTTGGGGGGGACTTTTGGGTTTATGCAAGGCCGTGGGTCCGCTATTATGGACAGGTCTTCATTCGTGACTGAAAAAAAAGGACAAGCAAGCGCGAGATGAAGATCGTAGCTAGAATATGGAGGGGTCGGATGATACCCCTCGGCTGTGGTAAATGATACGAGTATTGGAACGAAGCATTTGAGTGAAGAAGCTCAGTGACGTTGAGCGTGAGGTTGATTCGATGATGTGGTGAATAAAGTGTGGCATATGATACCAAAGTGAGACTGATGAGAGGGGTGGAACGACTGGCATTGAGACCAGGACCTATCTCCAGATTGCGTTTCGAAGTTGAGACTCCACTCGACACCTTCGATGATCTTTTGAATGCGATCAACCGAGCGCATTCCGGTATCAGGTTAAGTCGCAGGTAATGGGCGATCCGGAACCTAAATTGAAGCTTTGATCCGGATCGACGTGCTGCCCCAGACGGTTCGCCGTTGGGCATGATTCGCATATCCACTGGCGATGCCGATCCCACGCCGGGCTCTGCATGACATCTGTCAGGCCGCACGAGCCCGTACATCTCCATGCGGTATTCATCGACAAACCAATCCTGCCTGCAGCAACTTATTTTCCATCCTTGTTCATGGTCGGTGTCTCAAGCCCTCCCGCCCTCACCCGTCCAACCGCTTCCTCAGCTCCCTCTCCTTCTGCAGCACCTCCAACTCCAGCCTCTCGACCCCATACCTCAAAGCCTCCTTTCGCTGCCGGACCGCCCTCGCCCGCAACTTGTCCTCTCCGCTCAACTTCCTCCCCCGCCGCGAGCTCTGGATCGGCTCGTCGGGCCTCGCGAGGCGGCCCTGCTGCAGCTCGCAGCGTGCTTTGAGGGTCTCGATGCGGCGCTCTTGGCGCTCGATTTGGGAGTCGGCACGGGAGAGGAGGAGGGCGATGAAGGGGCCTATGTCGTCGCGGAGGGAGGATTCGGCGGCTGCGAGGGTCGGTTGGGGGATGAGTTCGTAGTGCTGGGCGTGTTAGTGTGGTGGTGGTTTGAGGGAGGGGAAGGAGAGAGGGCGTACTCTGACGGTCTTGAGGACGCTGACTAGACGTGGGAAGTCGGATACGCCATTGTTTAGTGTTTCAACGGATGATTCCAGGAATTTGAGGGATGTGCGGAGCGAGGAGACGGAGTCGGCGTATGTCGCGAGGTTGTTGGATGCCATGGTGGTTGTCTCGGGTGGTCGATGTTGAGCTGCGGTAAGGTGAGACGTAATCCTTCCGTCGCGTTCGTTTTTTGTAATCGTGGTAGAGAGTAAGCCTTTTTCGAAGCTATCCAGAGACTGAGCTGCAGGTAGGGACTGGATGAAGGGAGGTTGATTAGATGTTTAATGCGCCCGCATTCCCCCCACTCGAGAACAAAACAATCCAACGTCAACGCGCTCGTAGCATCAGCACGGGCCAAGGGGTCGTTCCCCATGCGGAGACGGCAGTGAGCACGTTGATCAACCATTTCACTTTAATGGATTCAGACACTGAGCAACCGAGAGACCTTGCGCCGTTAGGACCTCAATCTCCATAATATGAGTAAGATCCGCTTGTTGAATGTCCATTGTCGGAAAAGTCAAGCTTAAACTTAACTAGAGGTTGATCCAGCTTAAAGATTTCATTTCGCTGACGCAAAACACCCAAAGGACTCTAGGGTATCAAAATTCGAGCGTTTCAAAATCGTTGAACGGTGACTTTACTCAAAAATACTTGGCGCATTGATGGCTTGAGACTTCGGAAGTACGTGCGATGAGAATTCTGGAACGAGCGAAATCCATCACCATGGCATGAGAGATATGAACATTCTTATTCGTAAAACTTCTCCCATTAGACTCACAGGGAGCGTATCATAAGAGGATTCAAAACGTCCAGAGCTGCATCGTAGATAAGTTAAGATAAGTGATTGACGAGCATAATCATATACCGAGAGTGTTCTACTATAAGACTATTCACGTAATAATGAGGTGGCGGATGCGAGACTGACGAACAAAGTTTAAAAGCGGCACTACTCAAAAAGCGGCTTTACTTTGCTTCTGGTTGCAAATCGACTTGTATATGAGCATGTTCCTCCTTTTTTTCCCTAGATGGTTCTAGCATTGTATCCTCTAAGAATGTCTGTTAACAAACGCCGTGAACTAATCAGTTGATAACTCTACTTATTCTGTGTCGAATTCGACGTCATTTAGATGTATTAAGGGTGAGCAGTTTCTGAATATTAACACCACAAACTGAGAATCGGCGTAGTCGGTACGGAATAGGAAACTTTGACGCTATGTAACCTTGAGTTCTATTTCATTTTATTTTGTTTTATTCTACTTATACTTAGAACAAAGTTCTCACAAGAGGACAACTCTCATCATCAGTAAGGACAGACGTTTCTCAGAGGGGCCAGCGTATCTCGTCGAGTGTTTCACTCTCTCCAATAAACTTGGTATTTGCTCTTGGCGAATTCAATCACAAGTAGGAAAGGACATTGTCTCAGTTTCCCGCCATCTCCTACCGCCTGCCTTTATTGACAACAACTGAGTACAACCAACATTCACGCTTTAAATTACTTAGGCTTCTGCCTGCTTCTGTGGGGCTTCTACTGTCGGGCAGCCCGAGTCTCGATCTTGTCAAAGCCCTCAGAAGGGATTGAAAGCAACTTCCTCAGGTCATATTGCGCTCAGCCGCTTGATTGATTTCTTATGGCTGGTGGTACGTTTCCCCTTCGTTCGGCCTCCTGCCAGGATCAATCTTAGGAATACGGGCTGCTAACCATCGCTCGTAATGACAGTACATCCTCCTCAGAGGCAACCCACTGTCATCTCTGGGCCGTTAGGCGTCGGTAAGGGCACTGCCAAAGACTTCTTGATATACACCCAGGTAAATTTGCAACAACCGTATCCCATACGACTCGCAAGCCGCGACCTGGTGACACTTTGAGTGCGAATATGCCTCCCTACACCACTCATAATACGTCCCAAACTGTTCAGTGACATAGATCAACCGTTATGTAATCCTTCGGGCTTAAGGAGCTCAGCTGCCACAGAGCCGGAAAATGTGAAGATCACTCTGGCTCAGTTCACACGCACGAGAAGTTGAAAGCTTTGAAGCTTGAAGAATCAGTAAATGGTCAAATGCTATTTAAATTGTTCGATATGGTAAGGAATGACTCGAGATCAAGCATGCGCTCTGGAATCACGCCCTTTCCCCCATCACTTGTGATCCCTTCCGACACGTCTTCGTTGATTCTCATGCTGCGCCGACGCACTCCTCTACTGCTTGATAATCACAAAGCAGGTGCGTTATTCCTAGTCGAGCTATGACTTGGAATTTCCTGGGCCAAAGTATGGGCGTTAGGAAACTTCTGTTCTGCACTACTTGCAGCAGGGCTTAGGGATGATGACAACTTCCATGTATTCGTGTTGGCAGTCCGCAACCTCGCAATTTCTCTCCCCTCTCCAGACAATTTCGTTGCACTCAGGGCATCTGTCGTAATATGCGACACACATCTTGGTTCGTATGATACAAGTCTCGTCTGAGGAGAGCAGGATGGAAGGGGGGCGTCCGCTGGCGACCGTGAGAAACTTCTTAACCTATTAAAGATTAGCATACAGCAAGCAGCGGTCTCTCGACTCCTCGACTACACACGATGGTTTTTGCTTTCTCTAAGGAAGTGTAGGGGATGCAAATTCAGAGGAGAAGACAGCGGTGTACTTACTCTGTACGAATAAAGAGCAATGTCGCCAATTTATAGAGAGCCCAAGGTTATAGGCGGCAGTGCAAGGACTGCCATTTCGTCGCATAAAAATCGATTACAAGTGAGTCAAAATTGAGCTCAAGGACTTTACAGTTTACACGAGAGTGCCTGGCAATACCAGCGAGCCTCCCTACCAACACAACATCTAATGTGATACGCCGGGAAGCCATAGGAAGGGGGCATTGTACGACGAAATAGTAGAGCAGGGGGCTATCTGTGTTTATACACGACCCACTGCCAAAGCTGCGCCTCAGCAATCGAAGGGCTGGCAACCCCTGCTAAGTATCAATTGAAGGTCGAGCCTGTCCATGTACGGGGCGCAGCGAAGAAAGTGTACCACGCATCAGGAGAATTTCGGGGGCAAGGTAAGGTACAGGCCTCATTTGGCCCCCGCTATATATACATTTTGGTTGAAGGGAAAGGATCAGGTAGCCGCTGGTCAAATACCCTCCCCCCTGCTTCCTTGTGGGTCAGGTCAATGTTCCCCTTCACTTTTGAATAGTGGGGATATATTCTCTAGAAATTCGGTATCTGTACTTTTACGAAGGGAGGTGTAATCCAGGCGGGCATGAGCTTTGCTTCAAGTTGCACTTATCCGACTTACTTCCGCTTTTCCCTTGCTCGCGTGTCCAGCCTGTCCTGAAATTTAAATATCCGGCGAACATACCAGGGTGGGCTTCAAGCTTTTCAAGAATTGATTAATGCTCGGAAATTCCGAGTTGGAAGCTTGGAAGTGGAATGAACGGTGATATTCAACCTGCCCTCCTCGAGGCAGTTCTTTAACTAAGTTAGGGCAGGATTTCGAGTCCACAGGTCAATAGATTGAGCGATCAACAAAACCACTCGGTACATTTACAAGAATGTAATTTTAGTCTGACGTCTCAGATATCCTGCCAATATAAACCCCTAGTACGCTTACGGTTTTTCTTTTAGGACCAATAATTGGAAATGTTATAATTAGCTTAACAAGTTTTTTTCAGTTAACCAAGAAGTTTTTACCTTAAATAAAATATTCTCTTCAGCTTTTAAAAACAGTTGACTACTCTGATAACTACCAAGTAGTTCTAATTTATTATAATAATACTGCTGCTCACTTGTGTGTGGTATCTTGGTATAACCTGTAATAAGGCCTAGCTTCACCGTCTCGTTTTTGTTGAATTACAAAGTCGGGATGGCGCTGTAGAGGAAGGCTGCCGCGAGGAGGATGTTGATCACTCCGACCGTGACGCCCATGCGCTTGGCTGAGATGTATTGAATGGTGGTGTCATAACTTCGCTGTTCTTGGCGATTATCAGCTCAGCTCGATTGTGACATGAGTAGAGAGAAAGGCTCGACTGACTAGGAAAAGGAGAGGCATGTGTTTCCGAAAGAGCGTCATGAGTAGATCTTCATCAGGAGGCCTATAAAGAGCGACGAGACCCGCCCGGTCATCATACAACGTCTCACTGCCCCCATATAGTATCGGTAACGCATCGCCGCTGTTTTCATTCCAGTAATACCTTCGGAAGGCGTCATGAGCCTGCTTTGTTGGCTGTCTCATCCAAAAAATTTGTTACGTGGAGAGTAGATATCTTTCTATCGAACCTATCAACACCTCGTCCTAACTTTATAGTCCTTACTGAGGGGAGACTAGATGAGCCTACGGTATCTCTTCAATGCTCGTTGAATCTTATCCGCTAATTTCATCCTTTTAATGACCCTCCTTGAACTCGCCCTCGCCCTGTCTCTGAACTCCTTCTAGTCTCGAAGAATACTCTATTCATCCATTGATGCTTTGATATCTTCGCGATCGAGCGCATTTTGCTGAGCTTCTAGTTCAGCAAGTTCACTCTGGAGGTAAAGCGAGTTCCTTGCTGATAATGCTCGAAGCACCTAAACATCACGGAACTACAATCTGCGTCGCTGGCGATGAAGTCCGCTAGGTACGGGAAATCCTTGACGAGAGGCGCGGCCTCCCCTTCCGGGTCACGGTCCATGTATTCAATCCAGCCATGATAATGATGAAGCCTGCTTCGCAAGGCTTTCGTATTGAAATTTGGAGGAGGTCTAAGACCGCAGTTCAGACCACCAGCCACTTGGTGTCCATGTAGTTGTCCCTTGGATTTTAGGCATTTGGGCTTGGGGCAGCCTCGCGATCAACCTGATGGCCAACCTGATGGTCAACCTGACAGCCAATCTAGACTTGATGGATTTCTAACTGGATCGCGGTGAGCAACATACCAACGCCAGGGGAAGATCGAGGTTCTCTTTAATTCAGCGGCCGCATCCAACATCGATATCCTTTCGACTGTCAGCCCCAGTCTGGACTTTTACTTGATTCCTTAGTCAGTCTGAGAAGAGAACGTCCACGCTACCGCTACTCAACAACCTCCAAGCTTACAAGCAACTACCCAGCCTAAATCTTCGATTTTTTACTTCATCTTGAATCATTTGATCAGTACCTGGAATCCTTCAGCTGCCGGCTCTCAATTCTGTTCTTTACCGTCACCCATGACCTCAACCTTCACTCCCGGTCCGTACAGGACCTTGGGACCGTCTATGGATGCCAACACATTCGATATATTCGACGCGGACATCAAATTCGCTGAGGCTTTCAACTCGACATCAAGTCGCTCCGCATACGGACCAGCGAACTGAGACTTCGTCGACAACGGCCGAGTATACGAAACCCCTTCACCCACAGAGCGCGACGAGAGAAATCGGGAATGGTCCCGGAAACGCCCGCGTGAACATCAGACTCAGATCATGCAGCGTACAATTGAGTTTCGTATCCGTGCGGAAGAGACGGACATTATGACCAGAAGAAGCAACCGCGTATACAAGAAAACGAGACGAAAATTACAACATCGTCATCATAAGCCTCTAGGAGTTAGGGATCCAGAGACAAGGCAAATGGTAAATAAGCAATATTGGCCAGTTTTTATAGTAAGCTGCTTCCAATTTCCGAGGGAGTAGAGGTTCTGTCCACTTAAACCGTCTAGTTTGGGGCTGAAATACAAGAACACGATTCATCTTCAGAAATTGCTGTGAGAAAATATCCCGAAAAACATTAGGGAAAAGAGTACTAGGAAGGAATAAAAGCAGGGAATATAAAACTGCTTCTAATATAACTCCCTACTAAGCTACACGGGATCGAATAGTTAGGAGAGCATGCTGGTCAACTTCGAACTTGCCCCTTCTCCTGACTTGCTACCCTATACGTCGGAGATGATTGCGGACCAATTTAAGCGATTGAGATCTCAAACCGCCGACAAATAGGAGCGATAGGATAGCGAACTTAGGTCGATTACGCAAATCACCCACCAGGACCCGAACTCGAGAACGATTCCCTCTTGCTTCGTAGCTTTGATGAGTCGCTCAACTTGCGACGTGAGTGGCTGTATCGTTTCCCAGACTTCATGTCCTGATTTGTTCAAAGTGAACCAGGGAGTGTGGGATGGGGATGTTTAAACGCAAGAATTGCTCGTGCCCTAGCCTGTTCGGTCGCACCTGCAAAAAGATTATGGATTTGCAAGACGAGCGTTAAATCGTCCACCATAATCTTGATCGAGATCCGGAAGAGCTTTCACGACGTCACATCATCTTTGAGGGGGGAGGGTCAGTTCGAGAAAGGGGCATTAGCTTTGTTTGCTGGTGTGAATGATATATGTATTCTTGAAAAGATTGTCGAGGAGATATTCAAGCTTACCTGGATCGGTTCTTCGTCTTGAAGTCAACATCACTTGCTGGAGGTTGCATAGTGACGCATTTGATTGGAGTCTGTTCCCGTATGCACTGCAAGCCTTCGCAGTGGTGGCGATGCGAAATCTCCGATGAAACAAGACACTTCCTCTTCCTTGGTGAGTCGTGGCGGATATTGTATTATCATAATGTTTTCAAGGAGCTACAAGAGCCATCGAAGAATTCTTCGCGGATCGAGTACCCTCTAAAAATGACAACCCTGGCATCCTTGAGGACAGCTTAAATAGATGTCAATTTGTGGTAAACCTACGCCTAGTGTGTATAAAGGTATCGTTTAGCTATATACTTAGCAACCGAAATCAAGGGGGCGGAACCGTTTAGCCAGCCTTGTCGAAAACACCATCCAACCCCAATAAGTTTATGAAGAGCAAGTTCGGGCCCCCGTTTTCTTAGGGAAACTTGACTGAAGAAATGCTCATAAAATGACAGCAAGAGTTTTCCGAGATCGCAGATCCGAGGGCTCGTCCGGCGTCGACGCAGCAAGATGCCCTCAAAAGTCTGCGCGAAGACAGTATAGACCCGGCCTCAGAGTCAAATGATGTGCAAAGCACGGAGTTTGAGGCTAAGCTGTGCATCGGAATTGATGTAATCCATAGGCGTCCACCCTCTTTTGTCTATGGTCTCAAGGTTGGCACCGTTTTTTATACAGAGCTTGATGATTGCCGCGATGCTTTTGGTCCGGCGTGCGGTGTACTTTTTTTCAAACTCTAGGAAAAAGGGACCCTCGAGCATTGCCAAACACATTGCAGATCTCAGAAGATCGTAACTGCAGTCCATTTCACCAAGGCCGTTGTTTGCCCTTCTGCGGAACCGGTCCCAATCGGATTGGCTGAGCATCCCAGAGCCAAGTTGACCAACTCGATGTAAGACTGTCTCACCACGGGAAGCCATCCTGGCTGAAACCCCCCCTTCCAGGAGACATCGAACCAAGTGAAGAGTATTCTCAAGCGTGCCAAAGGCTAGATAATTGACCCGTTTAGCCTGACAGAAGAGAGCCATGAGAGGGGTATCTTCCGAGTCCGATTCCCACTGGGTCTCGTGATAGTGTGGGATCAGCTCATCCACGGCGATCATTAGACTGTGGCATCGCAGGGTTTCTGCTGCCCAGGTCAGAACATGCCTTCCATCTTTGACGTGGAACAAGAACGGGTCGATAGGCTCCGTAATGAACGCATGAAGCTTCGAAATCCGGACTGAAAGCAAATCGCTGGAATGACATGCCATCCGAATACCTGGCCTTAAAGTCCGAAAGCGATATCCTTTGAATGCAATGCAATCTCCATGAGAGGCCATGGGCAAGCGGCCAGCCAGCAAGCATTGCAAGATGGATACAAAAGGGCGGCCAGATCCGAGCTGAAAAAAGCCGGCTCGCTGGGCTCCATGATCCAATAGAGTATGAAAAAGCTCCACAGGAAAGGCATCGCAGGCTGCAAAAAGCAGAGGTGTAAATCCCTCAAGACAAAATGAAGGTTGATTGACATCTGCCCCCAAATGAAGAAGTGCTAGGACAGTTTGTTGATAACCGGAATGCTTCGCTCTTTTGTTATACCTGCTGCTGGCCAGGATAGCTTCCGATAGGGGACACATGTGCTCGGTGCTGAATGAAGTGTCGTTGGTCTCCCACTTGAATAGCGACTCTGTGGCCTTGATGTTCCCAGTGGCGGTCGTATGTGATATGAGTCGTTTACCGGGGCTCATGTGATAATGAGGAGACAGGCCACTTTTAATCATGCTAAGCAGAATTCGATGGCAAAAAGTGCTTTTTGCTGTGTTATCCTGTACGTCACCCACAGGCTCCGCTTCCAAAGCCATATGGAGAACTTGCCGACACTCCCCACGAGGATCTTCGAAATCCACCGACCCAGAGTTCAGGATAATGTCAAATATTTTCGAAGACCTGAGGGCAACCGCTGCTAGCAGAGGACTGCTCTTTAGATGCCTTCCGCGCTGACTATACGGCATAGGTGCGGTTCCCGCGATGCGTCGAGGTGAGGCTCCATTTTCGAGAAGAAGCTGTACGATCAAACACAGGTCGCGTTCTAGAATATCGTTCCTCTTGGCGTGTTTGGTTCGATCGCAACGATAAAGGATCATCTCCAGAGGGGTGAACCCTACTAATCCGAGATGATTGATACTAGAGGCTGCCCCGGCTTCGAGAAGAATTTCCGTGGCTTCAACAGATCGGACGTGGCTGATGACGGAATGATGCGGGCGTCCGTATAAGATTCCTCTTCTGCCAAGAGGTGGTTGGGGAGGCAATTGAGCAAGCAAGGCCTCCGTGATCTCCTGAGGGCTTTCGGAAGTCTCGGCTCCAGATTGGAGCAGAACCTTCATCACTTCCACATGGTCTCGCTGAGTAGACAAAGCGAGAGCTGTACAGAAAAGCCCGGAGAATATTTCTTCTCCATAAATCGTCTTGGAAGGGAACACGGGGTATTCGAACAACTGTGAGTACATGGACCCCTTAGTACAGAAAGCAGCGTTCGGCGAAGCTCCTGTTGCCAGGCAAGTCATTGCTAACTTGGCGTCACCTGAATGACAGGCCCAAGCCAGAGCATTATATGTCTTGCTTTTGATGTCTTGATACAAGATGGAACGCTGCAGACTACCTGCAAACTGCTTGCAAGCCTGGAGCAGAGAGTTGGTGTCTACGCAGGAGAGGTGCGTCGAAATCAGGTGCAAGATCTCATTCGGAAGTCTTTGAATCCAACACGGGACTCGTCGCTCTCCGGGGATTTCCCCTAGATTAATCTGTGAGAAAGAACAGAAGTAAGACTTGCAATACCCCGGTCTTACCAGCATGACTAGGAGTAACTTTCTTCATTGGAAGAGAGTCGACGATCTAGAGATATCAATAATGATGGTCTCGAGTGCAGTTGAAATGGAAAGTCTTGATGATTCGGTGAAAGCTACGCACCGGAGATGCGTAGGCTTGAAATGACTCTTGTAATGTTGAAGAAGACGTGATGTGCTGAGGCGAAAGGTGGAAATATGCGAGAAGGAAAGGTTGAAGCGCTAACAGATAGTGAATCACAAACGGTAATTTTAAGGTGAAAGAAGTTGAAGACCCGGCGACCCAGTCAAGCCTCACCTTCGCTTCCAGAACTGCAACTGAATTATTAGAGCGAGTGTAAAGCACATCGGAGGGTAAGCCGACTTCAATTCAAGTACATATAGTAGCATCGTCATCATCCGGATCGCGGCCTGTACAGAAGAATAGCAACTAGTATTCTTGCGTAACACTAAATACCGACGACGATGTCGCATGACGCATAAGAGGCATCATAATTAGCATAGGAGAAAAATGATCGCAAAGCCAAGATAGGCATGCTACCTTGGCTGCAGTACATTGCAGGTATCTTCCACTGATGGATTACAAGTCCGAGGAACGAAACACGAGGAACGAAACACACGAACCTCTATATTGGGCGCTAAGTGGATAATGTGAGGTTTTGAGAATGTATCGGTCGAAAAGTCTGGCCTGGAGAATCGGAGGTCGTTGCTAGGGATATCACGTGCAATGATGAATCAGTCCGGCCTTCGGTTCCACTATCTTCCAGTTCCAGGGCAGGCTTGGCGCACGGGCGGACAGGCAGGAGCCTCTTGCGTGAGCCTCGTCACTACCTCAGCTAGCTCTAACCAAACACACCCCACGATTAACTGCTAATCGCAAACAACCTTTCTCAACCATTTACCGACGATTTTATTCCGCTGTCGTACTTTAAAACCCTCAATTCCTACTGTACAGAGAAATCAGTGGACCTCCATTAGCCATCATGTCTGAGGGAACTTTAAAGCCCGAGAAGGACTTCTCGAAGGAGGTTGACAAGCAGCTCCCTGAAGCTGAGAAGCTTGCCGAGGTGTGTTTGACACGTCTCACAGTGGTGTCGTTGCTCTATTCTAACGTAGCTTTCATAGTCCAACAACCTTCAAGGTGCGATCGAGAAGCTCGTTGCGCTCGAGAAGCAAACCCGACAGGTAAGCTGAGCGGGCTGGGGTTTGTTGACCTCGTCTAACCAGCGACAGGCCTCCGATTTAGCGTCGACATCACGAGTACTGATTACGATCGTGACACTTTGCAAAAATGCGGGCGACTGGAGCTTGATGAATGACCAGACTTTGGTCCTATCGAAGAAGCATAGTCAGCTGAAGCAGGCCATTACCAAGATGGTGCAAACCGTCATGGGCTTCCTCGATGAAACTCCGGATCTCAAGACGAAGCTCTCCGTCATCGAGACGTTGCGAACGGTGACAGAAGGCAAGATCTTTGTTGAGGTTGAGCGGGCTCGTGTTACCAAGATCCTCTCCGACATCAAAAAGGAGCAGGGGGATCTCAAAGCGGCTACCGAAATTCTATGCGAGCTACAGGTCGAGACGTTTGGATCCATGGATAGGCGAGAGAAAACCGAGTTTATACTGGCTCAAGTTGCTCTCTGCATTGAGAGCGGTGACTGGACGCAGGCAGGCATTCTGGGACGAAAGATCAGCACGCGCTACCTCTCACGGAAGCCTAAGAAGACGCCCGAGCAGCTTGAGAAGGAGAAAAAGGAACGCGAGAAGAAAAAGGCACGTGGAGAGGAGGTTCCCGAGGAGAAGGAGGACGACACAACCGACTTGAAGCTGCGTTTCTACGAGCAACAAATCATCCTAGCCAAGCATGAGGACAAGTACCTTGATGTGTGCAAACACTACCGACAGGTTTTGGATACAGAAGCAGTCGAAGAAGACCCCAACAAACTCCATCCCGTAAGCTCTCCATGCAACTGTATGCCTCCGGTTCTCAATCCTAACACTCACTAGGTCTTGCAACGAATCATCTACTTTGTCATTCTGGCGCCTTACGATAACGAGCAACACGATCTCCTCCACCGAATCCACAAAGACACACGTAACAGCCAAATTTCTCTTGATGCTGAACTCCTGCGGCTTTTTACCGTCCACGAGTTGATGCGATGGCCAGAAGTCTCCAAGAAGTTTGGGCCGCATCTCTGCAACACAGATGTTTTCGATGTCCAACCTGGTCAGTCCTCCGATGACAAGGCTCATCAACGATGGCAAGACCTAAGAAAACGGGTCATTGAGCACAACGTACGCGTTGTTGCCAAATACTATACTCGGATTCAGATGAGCCGCCTCACTCAACTTCTAGACTTGAACGAAGATGAGACGGAGAAGTATATCAGCGAGTTGGTTACTTCCAAGACTGTATACGCCAAGATCGACCGGCCTGCAAGAATCGTCAGCTTCGCCAAGCCCAGGGATGCGGACGATATCTTGAATGAATGGAGCCACAACATGAAGAGCTTATTGGGTCTCCTGGAGAGAATCGATCATCTGATTACCAAGGAGGAGATGATGGCTCGGATCCAACCTGCGGGAGGCAAATAGATGAGAAGTAGTGCTCGAATAGCACCTAGATATTTATTCATGACGGTTCAGGGCGGAGTCTGTAATGATACAGGTTAGATAGGCCTCGGGATGAGGATATGTAACATCTTGGCATGCTGATCCATGTCTCTGTTTATTGGTGTCTATCGAACGTCTATAGGTGCTCTCGCGTCGCTGCTCATCTATCATAGCTCGGCTCTGGGTCTTTCATCCTGGGAATGCTGCTTGATGAACCCGGCCAAGGGCATCGCCCATTCCTTGGAGATGGGGACATGGTGACCACCTGGGTGAACCACCACAACGGGCTCCTCACACCTGTCGATAAGCCCCTGACTCCTGCTCTCATCCACGACCGTGTCAAGACTTCCCAGGTAGTGCAGCGTAGGGGTCTTGAGTTTCGGCTCGTAACACCACTTTAACGAATCCTGCGGTGCAAAGAATCCAGAGTACGGCACGGCAAACCTCGCCGGTCTCCCTCCATTGGCCTCTCTCAACTTTCTCGCCCAATCTCCCTCCTTCCCCTCCGGCACCGGCCTGTCCGGCTCCAAAGCCGCAGTAACAATACCAGTCGCTGCAGCACCTTGGCTGAATCCACAAATGCCATCCACACCGCCGGCCTCCCGAATCGCATCCGCCACAGCTCCCATCCCCTCATCCAAGAAGCGGTACACACCTGTGGCCTCGTCTTTGCGCCACCATGCCCAGGTATCTGGCTGGTAGTCATCGTCGTCCAGCCCGGCAGGAGGTATGTAGCCTGGGATGTCTTCGGCTCTGAGGCGGTTGGGAGCCGTGGGGTAGATGAGGATGGGGAAAAGAGAGAAAGGGGAAAGAATTTTGACGAGGAGTTTCTCTAGAGCTCGAGTTTTAGCACGGAAGAGGGGGCCGGATTGTGTGAAGCCTAGTTGAGTGTAAGCGATTAAGTGAGTGACGTATGGTTTGAAGGTGAGCGAGGGAGATGCCATGAAAGCCTCAAGGCCCGAGGGAAAAATCACCGGGGAAATGGCATTTTGTAGTCGAATTAATTCACTTACCGTGAAGCATTAGAATCTTGACCTCCTTCTTGCCCCCGTTGGCCGTTGCGGTTTGCTGCTGAGAGCCATTTGGCCCATGGGTGGTCGACATGCCGAAAATACGGGTTCTTGAAAATGTATAAGAGAAGGGTCTATTCGCCAAAGGTCTAAGAGTCGTAAGAGCGGCAGAAAAGGACCTCATTTAACAGCATAGGCGTGCGGGCTTAGATGCTTAGGGAATCAGGTAATCCTTGCCGCATGAGTCAAGATAGCGAGTGATTTGTAAGGTGGAAAGTTTACAGAATGGCGAGATTTCTGCTCCGTACGGCCAAGGCATAAATTACACGATGATAATGGTAGATCGTAGCACCAACAACCGCCTTAAAATCTTCTGGCAATTCGATTATGGATAGTATATATAAGTTTGGAGATCTCCTAGTGGCACTCTGGTTTGAGTTCCTGACCGAGGTACTTGAGAAGGAGGCTGAAATCATGATGTGATTGGCCAGGACTCGCTTAGAGCTCCGAAACCTTCTTCGATACAATCAAGTCACACCAAGTTGGAACGAGTAAGGAAATACCGAAACATAGCAGAATATCGCAGATGAACACCCGTAACAAATAAAAACTACAGAGCAACCCTTGCTGTAACCGGCACTCCAGCCCTTCGATGGGGTGATCTGCCGTACGGGCTCATTTGGAAGTCTGAAATCGAATTGTTGGCAGTAGGTCAATTACACTCCCTATGCGAGTCTATGATACAATTCCATCTCACAGGATCGTAGCGTCGCGCTCAAGCGGATCGACTGTGTTGGCTTCGACGAAATCCCATCTCTTTCCTTCAACTTAATGGCCGCCCGTCTTAGCGGTAGGATTACGGGGGTCGTTCTTCCACTCCGCGGCTGCGTAAATTATTAGCTTGTGGCTCATCGAGACGGAATGTCGGGTCGCGTACAGTTCATCATGGCGGTCTGAGCAGAGTTGACGCCGTAGGCGATAACGAGACCTATATCTCCATCAATTGCCGGCCAACAAAACATCAACCCATCAATCAAAGGTCTTCGCTCAAAATTGCAGTCGTCGGGAAGGCCGAATCGTCAATGGGTCGCGCAATTCACGTACCGGCAGCAAAGAAGGGCCAGTAAGGCTTCACTGTAGCCAGGAGTCAGTCTGCCGCACAATTCCCATCGCATAGGTCGCAATTGACGTACAGAAAGGAGCATTGAACTTCTTGAGGGGCTGAACACCGAGCCAAGACATTGTGACGGTTTCGTAGATATCGTTGAGGGCGGCGGTTCGGGTAGATGCAGTCGGCGATGTGCTTGGGAGAGAGTCTTCAAAACGAGCCTTTTTCGAACTGCCACCAAGCAAAGCTCCGAGCGGGTTCTGCCGGCGCCGGGCTGATGGTGTATTGCCTAAGGCATCAAGTTTCCGATAAGGCATCCATACAGCTCACCCCCATTTTGGCTTAACCACGGATAAGCAACAACCATTTCCCCGAACCCCGCAATTCCGGAGAAGCGGCGCTAATATCATGCACGTGATGCGTCACAGCCGCTGACATCACCCTAAGCTTCAGGAGCTGTCTGCAATAAGAAGGAGAGATACGTACTGTTCCTTGGCCCTCGTCCCATGTAACCCCCAAGACTCCCGTCGCCGAAAACATTGAGATCCTTCTCAAGTGCGGGGTGAACAGGCCTGGAACGTAACGGTGGCCATCCCGCCCATCCAATTCCCCCCAACCAATCGTCAAGCAATCCTCCCCTCTAACAAGGCCAAAGCTCAACTACCGCAGCGCCTTCCCATTTACTTTCTGTACCTTCCCGCCGCTGCGCCAATTGCTCCAACGGAAACTGCCAGCTGCCAGTTCTGCCTTCTGCCTTCTGACTCTGTTCTCCAACAACCTTAACCTGAATCCTTCAGCCTCCTGAAACGCCGAGTACGGTGCCAAGAAGCGCCCATCGTTTTCTGTGTCAGCATTCAAGCTTTCACTATCCCTCAGAGACTTTCGCAACGGTCCTCGCACCACTCAACCGTCCATCATGTTGAGCCGAAAGCTTGTTCGCGCCGCCGTTGCCGCCGCACCGCGCTCCGGGACCAGAGCTCTCAGCACCAGCGCTGTTCAGCAGAGCAAGCATACACCCTCTATGGGCGATATCAACCCATCGCATGGCGCTATCTCGGAGTTCAATCAGAAGCAGAAGGCGTTCCGCGAGCATCTGGTGGAGGTACAGAAGGAAAGGGATGCCAGTGCGTTAAAATCCCACATATCCGCTAACAGCATCACCGACAATTCAAGCTCCGACTCACAGCCTCTCGATTTAGGGCGTACCGCGCAGCACAAGAACCCTGAGCCTGATCGCAAGGCTGGGCCTCTGACGAACCTCATTTATGGAACCAAGGAAGGTCGGGAGCTCGATGCTCAACTTGAAGCGAGCTTCAGTCAAGTTCTGGCTCGCGGCAAGTATGTCCACTCCATCGTCATGCACGAAGTCAGACCCGACAAGGTAGACGAGTACGTCGATCTCGTCGGCCACTGGTACCCCAAGATGGCCAATGCCCCCGAAAACAAGGTGCATCTTGTTGGCAGCTGGCGAACTGAGGTCGGCGACTGCGATACCTTCAGTACGTGATGCCCGTCCTTGCTTTGTTAGCTTCGAAGTTACTAACGCAAGCGGGGTAGTTCACATTTGGGAATATGAGAAGTACGAAGGATACCACAAGTCCCGGCACTCGATCAGCCATCATCCCGACTTCGCCGATTTTGACAACAAGCTCAAGCATTTGATCAGGTCCAAGAAGATCGATTTGATGCAGGAGTTCTCCTTTTGGCCGACGACCCCACCTCGACAGCTCGGTGGTATTTTTGAACTTAGGTCCTACACACTACACCCCGGCAATCTACTCGAGTGGGAAACTCACTGGCGACGCGGTCTCAAGGCTCGCCGAGAGGTCATGGAGGGTGTCGGTGCTTGGTTCGTACAAATTGGCGAGTTGAACACGGTGCATCACCTTTGGCAATTTGCCAATCTGGAGGAACGTCGCACTCGTCGCGAACAGAGCTGGCAGGTTGAAGGCTGGAGCGACACCGTCCACAAGACGGTCCCGTTGATTGCGAGCATGAAGTCACGAATCCTCGTCCCCATGCCCTGGTCACCCGTGGCGTAAGCACCTCGCAGCTAACTGAAGTCCTGGCTGGATGAGGTTGTTGCCTTGAGAGCCCCCCAAGGCTTCTTGTGTTCATTAGGGGCAAGGTGCTGCATACCGGGCTTTGTGTTACGAAGCATAACTCATTTGATGCATTAGTGGAACGATTGTATGGATCTAGTGGAGGAGCGAACAGCCTGTGTCAACAAATCGCATGTATCGTTATAGTGTCTGTTACAGACTATGTCATTTCAATTCTTGTTAAATTGGATTCTGTCGCTAAAAACACGTGCCTTTGATATCAAGATCCATAATATAACAAGTAACAAATGCCGACCTTGTCCGACACTCACCTATTAGACGGGCCAAGGGTATCCAAGTCCAACTGACGATAGTACCCTTCGGTCCGCGTCGATCACTGCTCGAAATCGGTCCCTATGACCGCAGCCAAGTTTCGTCGCGCCTGTCCGAGCATGTGACTCAAGAATCCAAGCTTAGATTGTATGGATATCAAGCTAGGGTCGGCACTCTCCACGCGCACTTTTTCCCGAACGTAGACATCTTGCATGTCCTTCTCCACATCCGCCCCTACAGATCTGGGTTCGGGTGTATGCCTCGCACTCCCGCGCCGCGAGCTAGCAAGGTCGCTACCCCGCGTGTTGTACTTGAATACCGTGTCCATCTCGTCGTGCTCAAGCCTGCGGACTGTGCCGATCGCGAGGCCGAGCTTCATCCCGAAATGGACGGGTGCGTCGACGGGCTCGAGGACCCGCAGCCATAGCACTATGCAGCTCTCCTGCAGGCCTATATAGAAGCTCATGTTTTGGCCGAGCGGTGGTGAGAAGTGGTATGTGGGACAGGAGCAGTTCTTCCAGCCCGGGTCGGACTCGGTGAGCGGGGGGCCTTTGAGGAGGATGTTAGAGTCGCATATGGAGTCATTGAGGAGGGAGAGGGTGGATTGGAGGGATGACGGATCTTGAGGTTTCGAGAGCGTGATGGTGAGGAGGTCGATGGCTTGGGTGAGGTGCGTGTGGAGAGAGTCGAGGGCGTGGATGTGGATGGCTTCGGATTGCGAGAGGGTGAGGGTTTGGGGCGGAGCTGTTCGGAGTTGAAGATGTAAAGACTATAGCGGGAGTGTTAACTAGACCATATGGCATAGAGCCTGTGGGAGTATGTACCCCTTTGACTATCCGCGTGCCGACTCTCGTGATGGTTCCCTTAACCTTCTCGTTCCGCGGCGTGCTCATCACCAAGGTACTCCCAGGATCGATGGGGGCCAGGAGCGCATAGCAATCCTCCAGCCCATGCTTCAAGTCCCGACATATCTCAAGCGTCTCCTCAACAATCCAATCCAACTCTCGTTCCTTGTAAAGAATCAGCATGATGTCCAGCTCCGTCGTCGCAGTGATGTCTTGGTCAGCCATTGTCGGGTGCTGACTATTGCGTACCTGGGTTGCAGCGACTTTAAACTTGAGCTCCTCGGGGGAGATGGAAGGCCAGATCTCTACGGACATTGTTGGCGCCTATCTGGAGGGTTCTGCGCGCGGGGAGGGGTGTAGGCAGCCATAAAGGGATCTATGGCTGCTTGGTCAGGCGGAGAGATCGTCGACGATGTGGTTGATTGTCGCGAATGGGAGTTTGGAGGTGGTGGTGACGTTGAGGGAGCCGCAGTGGGGTTTAGTGCTGGGAGCTAGGGGGGTGGTTCCACTGGGCATGGGGCGGTGGGGTTAAAAACTTGAAAGTGTACTTCGTCGTCGGGTCCGATATCAAAGAACAACCTCCGCCATTCATGCTTGGACGATACACCATGTTGAGTGTCTCATCACAAACATTCATTGCATTCTATTCATCAAAGGAAACTCGCATTATAAAACGGCTTCTGGGGACAGATCGAGACCTGAAGTTTTCACGATCTTCGTTCATTATTGCAAATCTCCCAAACTAAGCTATCTGCCTAGCGAAGACAACATGGCAACAACAGCTGAGGCTAACAAAGCCTCATCAACTCATCTGCCTGGCACACTAAGAAAGCTTCCACCTATCCCCAAAGGCAACACCAAATGACTCCCCCCAAAATCCATCCTCGAAACTAACAAACAAACAAGGCGCTAAAATCCAGAAACGCCCTCTGACCAGGCGTCAGCCCCCTGCCTCATCCAAAACCCGCATCATCTACGTGTCCTCCAAGACGCCCTTCATGGCCATTGTGAAACGGGCGCGGAAACAACTCGACGGCGCCCTTCGAAACATGACGGCCGCGCCGAAGAACGCGTCCGTGCATGCGCGCATTGAGGCGCTGAAGCGGGCGGACGGCGAGGCGAAGGGCCGGGAAGGCGTTGTGACGGTCATGGGGACGGGGAGGGCGATCGAGAAGACGCTCTCGGTGGCGAGCTGGTTTGAGCAGCAGGGGGATTGCGAGGTGGAGGTGCGGACGAGGACGGTGGGCGCGATTGATGATGTGGTGGCTGAGGAGGAGGATGTGGAGGATGAGAGTCGGGTGCGGAGGGTGAGCTGCCTCGAGGTTTCGATTAAAATGAAGTGAACAGTGAACAGCTTCGGGGTAACGGGTTGGCCGTCGAGATGAGGCAATGCCGTACAGCCGAGACGGATACCAACTTCGGGTTGGTAATGCAGGTCTAATCGGCCTGAAAGGTTGGCCAGATCATTTTCCAGTTGATGAGAGGTTACGAGACCCATAGAATCGGCGGCGATAACGGTTCTACCAAATCGGGGAGGACACTTGATCTCTACTGGTTGCTCTTGTACTTACTTCAAAGCAACGGAGTGCTTCAGACAGACGTGTTCTTAATCTTGAACACAGGCAGTTCGATTCTCGCGGCGCTGAAATGGCCTCGGCATGAACAACCGCTTGGGAGCCGGTCCGACAGAGTCACAGTTCACGACGACAGAATACTCACGAACCGAGTACTCGCAGAGAACTTCCTTAGCTACAACGCAGACGACAGAAGGTCTTCGAGTCAAGACCACAAACCCCGTGCCACACGGGCAACGAAATCGCCAGGTTGAAATAACGAAGATAGGGTTTACGTCCGAGTTGCGAGCTATTCACAGATTTGACTGAGCATTCTTTCTTTCATGTGTTGTGAATCACCTTTCCCGAACCAAATTTGTCAAAAGTACGCCAGCCCAACACAGTACCCTTGCCGGTCATTACCGGAGTCGACACGGAATCGACGGTTCCCAACTCCTTAAACACCATGCTCCGGGATCCTAGAACGAATCGGATCTATGCAATGACAACTCTCGTCAATCATCCCAGTGTTGTCAAACTGGGTACTATTGCCGTCTCAGGTGACGCGGTAGGCGCTACACATCACATCATGTAAGTGTCTGTCATCTCCCAACACGAAGGGACGGCTCGACTTACTCGATAATCAAGTGCTCTCCCCTCCAGGCACCGCTCGCAACCCATAGGCCGCAGTTCACAATTTCAGCATATCGCTTGTCCGCCGTTTTGATGGTTGCAAACATGCGGAAGCCATAACGTCGAGGGTCGATATCCTTTGGCTTCCGGGGACAAAGCAAGGCATCGAGCACATCAGATGGTCCAGAGAGAGATCCACGCGTGCGCATCTCCAAACTGGCTCAGCTGGTCAGCCTTGCTACCGAGGAATAGTGTCAAGGGGATGGAGAATGATTGAGAATAAAGGTCAGAGGACTCACATTGCCGCCGGCTCATCACTCGTCTGCACCACAAAGGCCCCCTCAACAAGCCTCATAGGCCTGAACCCTCTCGCCTGACCAAGATCATAACCACCAGCCTATCACTCACACAACATCATCAGCCTTTCATTTCCCTTCAAAAAAGCTCACGAGACATCGCCCTCGAATGAAATGGAGGAAATGTCCGTACACCGAATGAACTCACAATGACCCTCCCGTGACCGAAGGACCCGGACCAGACGCCCGCAGCTACGGTGGTGATTTCTTTGGTGGTGCCGCTATCGACGTGGGCGGTTTCGGTGTTGAGCTTGACGGCAATGCGGAAGTCAAATTCGAGGGCGGGCATGGGAAAGGCCATGGACGGGCAGGGGAAGTGGGTTAGGGAGCGTTTGCAAGCTTCTTCGACGCTTCTGAAGATGATGATGGACTTGTTAGCGGACTTACAGCTTTGCCGTATCATGGTGTTGGTGGTGGGACCTTCAATAGTCCCCGACGTACCTTCCAGGTCCTTGGCGATCATCTTCCTTGGCACTGCCGCATGTGTATTCGCTCCCCGAGCTAGTGCCCCCGACACTGCTGCCCTCGACACTGACACCATCCCCGTGGGCTCTCGACTGGTGAAGAGAGACATTCGGAACAATGTTGGTATCCCAATCCGGAGGCCCGGCCTCACATATGGTTGGTAAGCATGCACCGCCCATGGGTAGACATGTCGACTCCGTAATGTCTGAGGGTGCAGTGCTGGTTGGCAGCGACCAGGTATCGGTCGCGGTCGTCATGGAGGACAATGGGGGAGGGTAGAAGTTTACGGGCTCGGTGGGTTTTTTTTGTGTTTGAGGTGAGGGTTGAAGGTTGAAGGTTGAAGGTTGAAAAGATCTACGATATCATCGGGGAATATTTGGTCGAAAAACCGCCTTGGGTGTATATATGTAATGTGAATTGGTTTGGTTTAATTCGGAATCGTCGTCAAGCTCGCTCTGGTTGTTGGTCGTCGCATTCGCATCGCTTATAAACCGTCGCAGTTAGAGGTTGGAGAACCGGGACGAAAAGGCAACCAAAACCCAACGGAAGGGGAGGGGGACAGGGCCCTATTTCGTAAATATTTATAAGTATGTAATCAGTCCTACCATGTCCAAGTACGGAAAACCACATCCAATCCCCGCCGGTGCCGATACGTGCGATTTGGTCATGCTTTCAAATCTCCGCCATCCATTGCAATACTGGTCTGGGCACACGCACGTACGTTCCGGCGCGCTCTCTTCTCGTCTGTCTCCAACTAAGGGAGGTGGCTTACTTCGATTAACTTTTCTGGTATCCGCATTACGATCAAAGGTTGATGAATGGATGGGCGAATGATTGACATGA
>JAMYIC010001102.1:0-22470 GCA_024112705.1 Microcera coccophila
GTGAAGACGAAATAAATCGAAGGGCTAAAGGGTTCCTGAAGATGATGTTGACAGTGAGGGGTGGAAAATCAATATTCTTGCGGCTGTGTGTTCTCTTATGCTAACTCGGACGACTCGACGCAGGGATCTATTTGATGATGAGACTCTTGGCGCCGGTTGGCGAGTGATAGTCGCTTAATAGAGCAGAACCCATAGCGGTAAGCATGCTCCGCTGTAAAGTCTTAACTTACGTTCTAACGCTAACAGTAGGTCTGTTACCCAAGACCTAGCCAAGGATATAGGATGAACCTACGATGTAGGGATATCGGTATTTGTATCGGTAGTTATTAATCCAATTGATCTCTATAAGATTCTTAGCTCAGTGAGGACTTGAGAGTTATCGACATCGCGATCCTGTGTATTGTGCGATAGCTCGGATACTGAGGTCAGCGGAGATAGGGCTTATGAGTGCAGGCCCATAGACCTTGATTAAGATGTCCTAGAGCAATCTGGACTGAGACACCTCGTCAGTTCTGGACCGAACACGGATAGTATTCTCATACCCATGTAAAGTTTCACCGGCTGCCGTGATAGCCGTTGCTAATTACGCTACGATACCGTAGCTACCGTTTATTGCAGCTATTTGAAGGATTCCGGGGGTCGAAATGAACTATGCCGTTGGGCAGCCGACTCTGCTGACCCGCTTACCGTCGATAGTGTTCGCCCCGATGTCTCCTCCCTAAGCCCGAAAACGCCCCAGCTAATGGTTCGGTAGCACTGGATCGATCCCGAATCACATTTTGTCAATCTAATGCATTCCTACAATCACTGACTCAGAAGATGGCGTCTGACTTGTCGTTGTTCCTTGGAAATGAGGCTGCAACCTGGCAACTTGATAAGATGCGGCCCCCTTTCGGCTGGGGGGTAGAAGATGGGGGCAATTTTCTTGAGAAGATCACATCCTTCCTCTCTTGCTTCTTAATGTAGGCTTCCGTTATTGGTCGAAATAGCGTCGGGTAGACGCCGTTACACGTAGTCGTCGCTGCTAGACAGATTGATACCTGCAAATACCTGCTTAGACACGACGCCGATGTCGCCAGCACCGGCCACGTAGGACTGACCCCCCTGCACCTCGCCGCTGCATACGGGCCACCTGAACGTGTTTCAACTTCTTGTTGAAAACGAGGGCGATCCGGACGCCTACAACCAGCACGGCTTCAACGCTGTTTTTGAGGTTCTGCACATGCCGTTCATACAAGACCATGCCATCAAAGCCGCCATCATCGTCTAGCTTTGCGGCAGGACCTTTGGTCAACTAGAAGTTGTCAGAATCTTGACGCAGTTTGTACCTGAACACTGTTGGTAAAGAGACCTCATCCGTGGAGCCGAAAACGGGCATCCCGATGCTGTGTATCACTTTTTGGACCGCCACCGTCCAACAGCATTGGTGGTGACACAGCCACTGTAAGAGCAGCGCGGTACGGTCACCTAGAAGTCGTGCGATGGTAACACGCCACTATCAAGGGCTTGTGAGAACGGCCACACGGAAAAGACTGACCCAAAAGTACTTCTGCTTCCCCAGCCTGGAAAGGAGTATACAGCGTTTCCTATAACGCACCAACTTGGGGTTATGACGGTTCCAAGGTTACCAAATTCAGATGACCGCTCCGGATTTCCTTCTTCGGCGATCTTACTTCATCTACCGTGCGCTTATTCTGGTCTTCTGTTCTGCTGAAGTATGCCCATGTCCTCAACTTGTCCGAGAGGTTGGTGTTTTTGTTCGGCGCTTTGGTCGCCGTCTTTATGGAATTTAGCCTACTGGGGGTCGAGTCTCTTGTTAATGATAGCTCTTACTTAAGATCCATGTTTATTTCCTCTAGAGTATAGAGAGAAATAAAAACAAATGCCAATGCAGGACCGTTCGATTTACTAGAGCGCACCCTGGGGGCTTGCCCTATCTCTTGGCTACTCCATCCTCTACTTGCACCTCAACAATCTGCTCACAATCCAGCATCAAAGGCGGGATCATCGACTGATAGAGCTCCTGTGGCACACGGTCTTCACCCCTAGGGCAAGAAAAGTCCTCGCAACTACCGAGACACCACCACATACCTCGTGGCTCCATTTGAAGACGGTATCTACCATCGGGTAACTTGGATAGTACACTGCTAATATCTATCTGTCTGATCAGCGGCTCATCTGGCTTGAGGGCTGTAAGCTCTTCGAGCCTAGGGCGTGAGTCGCGCTGCGGACCTAGCCCGCAAGCTCCTGGTTTGCTCGCTTCTCGCACGATAGTGTTGGAAGCTACCTCGATGACTCGTAAGGTCGATGCAGGTGATGATGAATTCGCATCGATTATGCGAGCGCGACCATCAGCAATCACATGTCCTTTTTCCGCTTCCATAGGTCCGCATGGAACGCAGAAACGCTGGCGGCCCCGGGTCTGGATAGTGATAGCTTCGGTCCCCATATTTAAGACTGTGACTTCAAGTAGCTTATCATCCCTCTCGCCTTTGCTCCAGCGCATTTGAGTTTGTATCTTCGGCGGCCAGGGTAGGGACGGCACTACTGTAAAATTTGCCCGACCTTCGGCTCTGCTGCAGACCAACTTTCGCCCCAGACTTGCTATTGATGGCTCTGACTGTTCTTTAGGGGACTTTCCTGGGTCGGCGTACGTGTATTGTCCGTCAAAATCGCCACCCTTGATGATCCGAATTATAAATGTCTTCCCAGGCTCGAAGAGGGTCGCAAGCTCACTGCTAGGGTCGATGGTGTAATGATAGATCACCAAAGACTCTTTCCAGTTTCCCGTTCTGCCAACTGGCGATGGGAGAGTCAAATATGATTCCCCATAGCTGCTGGGTTGTTGATTTATCGAGCCAACATCAACCTGCACATCATGCTTAGTTCTCTCGTCGAGTACGCGTAGTTGGAGTAGTCCTTGGGAGAGTGCATATGGAATATTCAGAACCGAGTTAGCCATTCGTAGAATGAGGGGTCTGGGATCCGTATCCTCGTGTGAATAGCGACAGAGTCCAAAGACGATATCAAAGGGCAGCTTGCCTGAGCGGTCGAAGACGCGGTATCTGCTATTGATTATAATACGAATCCCTAACTCTTTCTCGTTTTTGGGCGACTTTCTTTCGTAGAGGGGAATATGTTGCATGGTTCCTGGAATAAAATATGCGGTTAGACAGGTTGATTGATTAATCAAGCTGAGGCTGAACTTTTGTGACACTGTCTTATGTGAGTGGTTTAGAAAAGATCTGACAGTTTGTCAACGCGAAGGGGCGAGAGGGTCGGCAAGGTGGTGGCGAAGATGTAGGCTGCGCCGCTCCAGTGCTGCCAGGGTTGTTCCAGTTGTGAGTCATCTGGCGCTGATACTGCGGCTGATCATATCTCTTTACACCGCTGTTGGGTGGACTGTGATGCAAAATTACAGACCGTAGAGCAGCCACTGAGTCAACGTCGCACTACAACAAGTTCTGTAAACGCAAACGGGCTTCTTGCGACAAGCATGTATTAGTCATGCGCGTCACAATCGTGCCAGCGAGGGGTTAGATATTTTGTCAACCGGAAAAGGCAGATATGTTTAATTTGTAGAGCGCATTACTTGCAAGCCAGGTAACAGATGTCCGAGGGGAATCTGTTAACCCTAGGCCGTATACTTCGCATCGACCCCCCACGTTTCTATCGACTGAAAGATCATCACTTTAGGTACGATAAGGCTCATAGAGATCTTGAAAATAGCATTCTAGCTAACACGGGCGAAGAATAAGTCGATACCTTGGACTTCGCTAAGGCAGCTGAGGACCTTTTAGGCATTTATGGCACTGTAAGTACAGTCCCGGATAAAGAATGTCTATCACTTTGAGTCCTGGCACAACTGAATTCAGATTCCATTTAACCATGGCCCAGCGACACCGCAGATGAGGCCCGACATGGACCACGCCTTATCGCCATAAAATGATTTCTAGCCATGTCTCACGCTAGATCTAGCCAGGAGCGCCTCTATGCCTCCGGCGGGGGGCACTCCTCGCGAGATATCCAGGGTATCGAAGCGAAGTGCGCAATAACACTAGGAGCAAAACTAAGAACTCTAGATTCTGATGTGATGATGTTTTTTAGCGCTGGAATTTGGGGGCTTAACTGAGTATGAGGTTGGCTTGCAGCTCTTGTGGATAAGAATTTTATTCGAAGGAGAGCTATCTTGGTGTACATTCACGCAGGGGAAAAAAACACCAGATAATGAAAACGATCACATCCAGTGTAAGCTGATCGGTTGTTTTCTTTCCCACCATGAGGCCCTACCGGATGTCATCGCCCCACCCGGTAGCCCTGTAATCGAGGGTCGGGCCGCTTCGCCTCAAACTAGGACCAAGGCAGACTCGTCGGGTGGAACGCCGAAAGTGCCAGGGCGATCTCTTCATTTCGCGAAAACGACTACCGTTGAATTGAATCCCAACTTACAGCCCTCAACTGTCGATCTAGGTCTGGCCGGCTATGGCCCCTCACACTGAGTTCAAGCAGGCCCCGACCACGTGCGAGCTTGCCACTCTTAACCCGCACCCAAATGTCTCCCGATCGTCCTCAGGATCGACGTCTGAAGACCCTGAGGACATGACGTTCCTAAAGACAGCATGGAGAGATCGTGCCAGGAAAGCACTGGGCTTCCAAGATGTTCCCAATCAGTCAGACGCTTACCTTGCGCACATCGAAAGCGCCGCTGGGCAAGGCTCTTCATCGATAGCATACTTGACCGAATTCTTGGATATGGTAACTTATTTCGAAGACGCTGATGGGAGGGCAATCGACGATGTTGAAGGATTTGGGAGAAAATCGATTCGGGGCTTGATCGACCAGATCGCCAACAGGACCCCTAATCGCACAAAGAAGTCAGTTACGGACGACGTGTTTTTTATGATGGGGACTTGGTTGTGCATGGAGAAGTATTTCCTCAAAACGACTCGCCAACGCCCGATAGAGCGAGTCCAAGAGACGGCAGGGGATATGGGCTCGGCGTTGGATTGTACTTTGAGCGGACTCTTGGATAGGTGCCCTGCGGTGCCAAAAGTTCGTCGACTCCACTCGTCTCTACAGGTTGATGCTCTCATGATCCACAAAACACTATTGTCACATCAAAATGCTACCGGTATCAACGAGGATGGTAGCCCTGCCAAGGACCCCCCCGCGGTTTTGGCCGACGACTGCGCTTTTGACCCGTCCCTCGACCTCGAAGAGTCGACGTGTATCGAGGCGAGGAGACTCAACCTGTATACCCTCAAGTCATACGCTAGAGTTGATATCCATTGGACGAAGAACATGGCGCGCCATCTCTTGATAACCCGTTGGGCCGGCCACTCCACTATCGAGGTGTTTTCCCTTCCCTCAGCTCTCTCGGTCACATTTCCACACGGCGTCTATGGTCCTTTCGTTGACGAGGTCAAGTCGTCCTATGCCTTGCTTTTTCGTCCCGATCCTGGTGTTCTCTCGGGTCCTTCAAATTGGGTCCGGGAAGCCTCCAAGCACGCCTTTGACATCCCACCTCCCCATGACGATGCTCTGAGCCGACTCTTGTGTCGGTATTCGTGGTGCTGGTGCCAAAGATGCTGGTGTCGGAGACTGGCTGTCAGAGCCTTGAATTCTCTGAAGACGGAAATGTGCTGCCACCATGCTGGATTGAAGAAAGAAGATGAGGCAAAAAGTCCAGAAACAAACTCAGTTCGCGACCTCTTTGACCCAGCTATCCTGCACTACATCAGTATGCAAGCCCCTGAAGGCTGGACTCCCGAGGAGTTTCCAGTCTTGTGGGAGCGAATAGTAGCACTTGAGGAACTTCAAAGACAAGCGAAGCCAATGAATATTCTGGCCTTGTTTCGAGATCGAAGAGACACAATTCAATGGTGGGGCATGGTGTAGGTATGTCTCTTTCTGGGTTTGCTCACGCTCTGCTAATGTGGATTTAGTTTCGTAGCCGTCATCATTCCTCTAACAGTTATTCAAGTCGTTCTCGCGGCGGCGCAGACGGCGGGATCATTTCGTAATTCGTGATTAGTTATTGTATCTCTCATGAGCCCAAGCGATTACGAGTCAATACGTCTCCAGCACGATCAGGCTAGCACGCGTCACGGATGAGATATCACGTTTTCCCATGGCACACTGGGCCTGCCCTTCATTCGCTCTCCTTGCATTTTGTCCTGTATCTTGATTTGATTTACGCCATAGCTATAACCTATTTTCTTGTATAGTGTTCTCCCACAATGTTTTGATGCAAACCGCTTGCAGACTTTAGTGCATCTCCCGGTTGACTGGGTTCCCATCTCCATCTACCTCTTCGCAAATGGTATGCTGTTTAAGCTCCGGAGATACAGAGAATGCCCCAAAAAACGCAACAGTCCCGTGCCGGAGTGCCTCTCGCAATAGATCCTCCTTTTGCTCTGCCGTCTCCCTAGTTCTCTCTTCCGTCACCATAGGTAGACTGCGGTGACTGGCAGGTTGTATGAAAGATTGGAACCCGGCCACAGCCCATATTTCATCGCCATTATCTTCCCGGGACGTATTGGCCACTATAGCAGCGCCGCTCAGTCCTACAGCATCTCGATACGAACGGTGAGTTCGGTACAGTAACATCCGGGCAATCTCTCCCTGCCAAAGCCTTGACCCGTGGTCACTTCTGGGATTGAAATGCTTCATAATGCCCTCACCCACGGCCTAAAGGTTTTTAATTCGTTAATACCACAACACGTGTTATTTTATTTTGAAGGAGGAATGACTTACAAATGCGTCAGACCCTCCGGAGCATTTAATGGATTCCGCTGAGTTGTCTCGGCCGAGTATCTTCAGCTTGGTCGGAGTACAACGCAGTTCACCAAATTTCTCTGGCGACATCCATTCCATTTTGCCCGGAGACCTGAGACTGGTTACTCTGACATTCTCAGAGATCTTGATCAGGCTGATGTCGTGTTTGTAGCCGCAGGGATAGTGATCTGGATGGGGATCAAATGGCTTGTCGCCTTGACCGATCTAACTGATGTTCAGCACACAACTGAAGCACCTGCCCGCTTCATGCCGGTTAGTCTGGAGCATAAGAACTGACCTGCGTACTGTCCTGGTAGATGGATATTTTCTTCAACCATTCCGGGTCTTGCTTCTCTTTTGGAAGTTCCCGCCGAATATCCGGCTGTATGTACTGCTTCTTCTGAAAGGCTGTCCAGGCTACATGGGTCGAAACTGTGAAATATTGCTCATTATTCAACGATGTACAAATTCCCAGTACACCAGTCGTCCGGTACTCTGAAATGATACCTTTCATTCGAGCTTCCACTTCCCCTCCAACCTTCAGTTCTGTCGTGGAAATAGGCGACTTTCGAGGACCCCAAGGGCTTAAGGTCTTTATCTTCTTGATTATGTTTGATCTATCCGGCTCAAGTTCCTGGAGAGCATGTTTGCTCGTCGGAGAACCGCTTCTACCTGCCGTTGGTAAGAGTCGCATGGGGACGTATGACACCCGCAGCTTCCCGAAGCTCAGTGGATTCGACGCTACAGCTGCTGTGTAGTTGAAATCGTCAGAAACGATGATCTGAAGGTCGCCGCTGAGGAGAAGGAAGAAGCCGTGCCCCTCGGGAAATGCACGGAAGATGTCAGAAATGATCTCATCTGTCAACGCATCCGCAGGATCGATCGGATGTGGATGAGGGTCCTTGGGGCAACCAGACGGTACGATGAGAGGGGAAATCTCCGTGACAGGCATAATGACCGGAGCTCCGGCAATATAGAGCGGTATAGGCTTGCAAGTACGGTTTTCCCGCGGCTTGTAAGTCCAGACAGAACGCTTGTAGCAAGAGACATATTCCAACTCGTATGCCAGGTCGGGTTGGTAGGCCTGAGGAACTTGCGAGAGAGCGTCTCTCCACCTCTCAGGGTGAGCTTTCAACACATCGGCCATGTCCGGGAGCAAATAAAGCAGCGAGTCGTCTACTGCTTCTGACGACGTAACCGGCGGTAGGATGCGAGGATCAGAGTCCGCAGGTGAGTGCGGCACAAGATGGTCTAGGCTTGGGGAACCGAGGGCGAGACCGTCCTTCATCAATCGTGCGTCGTCTACTGTCGTGTGTTCATTGTTCGCAGCTTCAAGGAGCTGTGTGCTGCCTAACTTGCCCTCAGCATCTGCTTCAGCTCCATCCTTCGTGAGCAGTAGCTGGACTACTGCAGTATGACCATTTTCTATAGCCCACGAGAGCGGTGTCTGGTCGTCCTTATCTCCAGCGTCTGGATCCACATTGTCTTCCACAAGTAGCAGTTCGACAATACGGGTATATCCATAGTACGCAGCCCACGAGAGCGGTGTCCGACCGTCCTTATCTCTAGCGTCTGGATCTACATCATTTTCCGCAAGTAGTAGTTTGACAATGGCGTCGTATCCATAGTACGCAGCCCACAAGAGCGGCGTTCGGCCGTCCTCGTCTCTAGCGTCTGGATTTACATCATCTTTCGCAAGTAGCAGTTCGACAATGGTGGCATATCCATAGCACGCAGCCCATGAAAGTGGCGTCCTGCCGTCCCTATCTCTAGCATCCGGATCGACATCCTCTTTCGCAAGCAGCAGTTCGACAATAGTGGTATATCCATAGTACGCAGCCCACGAGAGCGGTGTCCGATCGTCCTTACCTCTAGCGTTCGGATCGTCATCATCTTTCGCAAGCAGTAGCTCGACTGCCGTCGCGTCCCCCTTTGCGACAGCCCTTGAAAGCGGCGTATGGTATGTGTTAACGTATCGGCCGCCTGCCTCTCTGTAAGGACTCACGGGGCCCATGCCTAGTGCAGCTTCGTTTGACGTGCCCTCGCAGGGGTTAATGGGTCGCGTAGAAAGTCCCAATGGCTTCTCGCGGAATGAAACACAAACTCAACGGCTCGTTAAAGCAGAAATGATGTCCGAGCTCCGTAGCCAGGGGCTATGGGGGTATTTCAAGGATATGCATGTGCAGCCTCTGGCTAAGCCATCGGGCTGTCCAGTGGAGCTGGCTCGCCGATCGTCGGTGATGCGGGGCCAAAGGAAATAAGGTGCGGCCCGAGGCCAGGCGTTCTGACGAGGCATTCTCGAGCTGTATTTGCGGACACGCTGTTCCACCCCAAACCCAACGTCCCACTCATACCCTTCTGATTATGTTATAGGTATCTGATCATCTTCTCGCCACCTTAACCAGGATAAGGCGTATTTAAACGCCAAGTGCATTGCTAGCGCGTGGTCATCTGTGTAGTATTGTCAGTACGGAAACGGCCGCGTATAGCCTGTCTTATCCGCCTTGGCTCCTGACAATGCATAATGTGTTAATGCTCGACTGCGCCCCAGTTGCTGCAGGGCTACTTCAGCAAAGGTGATAAAAATGACGCTAGTCGTCTAGACTCCCCTTATGCGGGACGAGCCGGTCAGCCTCACAAGCTGTCGTCCCAGCACTGGTACGTGGTGGACATGCGATTTTTCTATTAGTGCCCCAAAGGTAAATACCGTAATCTCCCTAACGCACCCACTGCTCCCCCATCACTGACTCGCTCACCAGATGTAACAACGGCGACACAGCATCAAACAAACGCTGTATCTAAATAGCCAATTGACAACGGCCATCCGACGGATTTAAGATCGCCAACCCCAACCCAGCCTACGAAAAGGAAGCTCGACGAGCGAACACACCCAATAGCTTAGCAAGCGCTACAACCCTCGGGAAGCGCTACATCTGCTATCGTCATCCTAGACGGAATCCTCGCAGAAGTTCAATGACGAAATGCGTCTACTCGAACTTCGCCCAACGAACTACCCCCAGCGATGAAGTCGGACTCTCCCCGCACACACATCCCGAATGTCTACCACAACACGGTTAGGTTTGTCGTTCGTCCGCGAAACTAGGAGGCTCTGCCGGAGGATCCTCGCGGGAGAAGAAGAGGTGGGTCTCTGCCCCCGTGCCACCAAGTTCTTCTAGCTGCCACGAAGTGTTCTAACCTCTTGGAGAGATGCTTGATATCTCTGCTGTCGTGGACGATGAGGTAATCGCCCATCGCGGCACGGATCCGATATGCAAAACAGCAGAAGCTCCTGGATCATCTCCTTCCTAGAAGAAATCCTATCGTTCCGGTTTTGTCTCTTTAGCCAACATCTTAGCGATGCCGTATACTTCTAATCTTTACAACAGTTCATCCTTGAACACACGCTGTTGTAAGCGCCCTTGACACCGAAATCAACCAGACTGACTACTTTTCCATTTCGATATACTTTATAAACCTGTTCCTAGAATAGTAGCAAAGCCTACTCTACCGATCGCCTTCAGGCTTGAAAGTGGTTGACAGGCAAGAGTCCGTACGTCCCGACGGCGTACGAGATGCGATCCGCCACTACTGCTTGAACCTCTTAAGGAAGGTGACGATTGACGTACCGCTTTCGAATGCCGCTTCAAAGAAAGGCTGCTCTAGGATGTCCTTGATGAGTATCTATAGCCATGTGAATCACAGGCGGAGAAGTAGCAATGCTGGATATCCTTTCTTGCGGCCAAATGCGCATGAGCTTTCCTAATCACACTATCTCTATCTATACAAGACGAGTTGGTGCGCTAGAAGTTACGCTTGCAATTGTCTCCAGCCTAAAATACAGAAGATCAATAAAGCGCTCAACCGTGTGTTGAATCTGTCCCGTATCAAACGCCTATCAACAGAACGATAGAAAATTAAGCGCTCATTCAATTCAAAGCCTGTAAGTACGTGCAATGTTATTTATTTGCTTGGTCCTTCGAGATCTCAAGATCACATTTCAAGTTTCGTACTCCATAACCGAAGAGATTGGGTAGGGTATTCGTCCAGGGCTATGCGCACGTGGTCATGCCAATCATCCTACAGCTACTGTCGGCCGACGTAGCCGATGAATATTGCCAATATGTAGGGCACCACTACGTAATCTTCCAATCGATAATAACTATAGTCCCATCATCTTCCGCTATCATGTTCTTTCTCTGAGAGTCGTTGTGGGTGAAGATGAGGATGTCATCACCGCAAAGGACACTTGGCAGGACATGTTGGTAATAATTAGCTTTGTAAACCATCCGCTCGCCAGTTTCTTGAATGTATATCCGAGTGACACGGTCTATCAGTTCGTTCTCAGCTCCAAACGAAGACTTGATCTCGTCGGTATCCTGTATTGCCCAGAACATGTCGTCGAGTGGTGGTCCGCTGTCAATGTTGCCAAGATAACCCGGATGATCCAGTTGCCAGAGCCGATCGAAGTTCGTCCGAGGGATCTTGGCAATGGAGGCCTTGCGAGCTTGGTCGAGGCAGCTCCACCAGTTCAGGAGCGTCGCACCCCGCACGTATTGCATGATGATGTAGGTGACAAGGCTCTGCTTCCTCGACGCTGGTGGATGATGTAGACTTTGGGTACTGGCACCACCGTAGATTTTGCCACGGACAACATGTTATGTGCCTCGATTGTCTGACATATGTGCCGTACTTGACGACAAACCTCTACTGCATCCTCTAGACGAGAGTCGCCGGACTCGTTGAGCAAAATCTCAGAGTCGTCTATGTCATTTGGAGTCGGCATCGAAATGGGATAGTTCTGAGGCTGATCTACGAACAGGACATCGTATGACGCTGCCCGAGACATGACAGACTTTATGCTAGATGATGATAAGGCTAGCGGCAAGAAGATCAGGACTCGAGGCGGTGGGCAGGTCCAGCAATTTGTCACCAATTATGCCATTGTTGGTTTCTATAGTGATCCATCAGAAAGAGAAGTAGGAAATTAATTTACCAGGGTCAGAGAATGATAACACACGGTTTGCAAACAAAGCACTGAGGCACCAATGATTAATGTACCAAGGATTCTCCCAGCCTATACTGGTTCTATCCACCTATCTCGCTCAAGTATTGGGCCATCGTCTCTATGCATCTTCATGGGACTAACTGCGTATAGAGAATGACGCGAAGTTCACCTGATCCTAGATATACGGGTAGCATGATGCCTGCGTCCTCCCAAAAAGTTAACGTAAACGAAAAGAATAGTCATCCGTGACAAGGCATGCAGTCGCACTGATGTGAAATAAAGCAGCGAGTCTGGGCTCCATTTCAACGGGAACGATCGTCCATCCTTGGTCGACATTTCGACGTCTTTCTGTTGCGTGAATAGAGGAACAGCAACGTGTCCTATTTCACCGGGGACCAGTACTACCCCCAGCTCTAAAACAAGAACTTTGAAAAAGCTGTCTTTGCCACACACAGATCGATTAATGGATGCGGACCAGGCTTGAAGAGATTGAATCTGCAAATATCAACGCTGCTCATTGAGCGACGCTCTAAGGCTGACCTGGGCTGTAAAGATATATTCTTTTAACTCCTCACACGGCTTAGTCGGGACGAACATGTGTGTCCCCTTGCTTAACTGGCCCCCAATGATCTGACTTGGCACCATGCACACCAAATCATTCGAGGCACGCTTTCGGCGCTCTTGGAATTCTTCATCCTGCGCCAAACTCAGGAATCCGAACCAGAGATTGGGATCGCTCAGGCCAGGCTCGCTCAGAGGGTCATGGGGGAATGCCAGATTAGCGGCTACAGGGGTTTGATCAGACATGAAGCCGGTTTATGCGATAAAATCGACGTTCGTAGTGCAAAAATCTTTCCAATACGGTGGGGAGAAGGGCGGCAAAAGAGCGGCGTTCAAAGTCACATGCCTTACGTCAACGATTTTACAGTTGCCATGCCAACCAAGCAATTATCACGGTGACCCTATAGCCTCAAGATCTCGCTCAATATGACTTTACAGCACCCTACACAGTCCAGGCCACGTTATTCATGTCACTGGGCATAGATGGGTGTTCTTTCCCAAGTATCTTATCCTTCAATTCCAGCGCCTGTTGGGGTTACCTGCTGTGCTTCATTGTGCTTTCCTCGATCACGAAGAGCCCTTGCTGAGCTGCTGATGCTGATATGTGTGTCGAGATGCTCTTTATCGAGATTTCTGTTCACTAAAACATTGCCACATGATCATCCTCTTTTGCTTGTCGAGCTATGGAGATGGAAATACTGCCTGAATTTTGTGTATCACAACACGTCCACTCTGTCAGCATATCTCCATCAAGCCAGTTCCGCACTGTTAGCCGTGCCAGTCGATCCATGTGTAACCAACCAACCCGGAACACATGTAGATTCCTCCGGAACTACCTATCTGTACCGTGTCAGGCATTCACCATTGTGGGAATCTAGCTATGCTACCTGAGAGTAGCAAGTTCATCCTTCAACGTCGACAGCTGAGCTTCCTGTCTGTCTGGCAGGAACAGGTAACCCCTCAATTTCTCTCCAACTTGATAGTCAATTGCTGATGAAAAGCAAAAGCGCTGGATCATGCATATGAACCAATACTTATCGGGAGATGTCTCAGTCGTCATAGCAGCCGTGTACAAGCACCAGAAGCGTATGCCCTCATCAAGCTCATCGCCCCAGAAATGCGCCTCAACGAGAGCTTGACGGAGTCGGGAGACGAGAGTTCTGGCAGAGGTTTGGGAGCCGTGGTACTGTGTTGCATTGAGAAGAAAGATCAAGGTGGTGAGACGGATGCAATCATCAAGTTGCTGGAGGCCTTGGAGATGGAGCAGGCGGTATGTTAGAGCTTGGAGCTTGAGAAATAGATTTGTCTCGATATTAGAGTGTCGTTCTCCACATGACCAGTAAGCGACTGCGTAATGCACGTAGCTGATAACATCTTGCAGGACCAAGTATAAATCTGGCGAACCAGTTTTACTTGAGAGGTCTTGTCCAAGGCGAGTTGGTGTAGTGCATTCGGCGTGACCCGGATAGACGGAGATGGGGTCCCAAGTCAACCGCATAATAGGCGTCTTAAACTCAGTCAGGGCTAGAAATTTGTCGACTAAAATAGTGCTTTCGAGCACATATTGATCAAACTGGCCCCAGCCACCGGCGTTATCAACAACCCTCAGTAAAGCGCTCAGGTGAGTGCGAGCAGCAGAGACTTTAGTTTTTGGGGTGCTCATTCTGGCCGCGAACGCCTCAGGACATCGCGTCCATAAGACTGGTGTGCCATTCCAAAACTCTGTAATTGCGAGGCCGTATATAGACAGGGCGAGCCAGTTGTCGATCTGGAGATTTTGAGTGTCTTCTAGACGAGTCCGTACAGCTTGCAGAGCCCTATCGATGAAGTACTCAGGAGGACGCTTCCGCTCGATGATACCAGCCATCCAACCCTGACAACACGAGCCATAGGCGAGGGTCGAGTACATCAACGCCTCGTCCTCGACGCAACGTTTTAATCTCTCGTTAATGACCCGCTCATGCCTCATTTGAGTTTCCCGTCCTACCGAGGCAGAGGGCGCAAATGCCTCGGCCAGAAATGTGAGCTTTGCACCTTGGTCAAAGGTAAAGTGAAGCATAGCATGGTTTCCAGCGTCAATTGCCGCGATAGTGCAGTGGAAGGGGTCGGAGCCGTTGTTGGACGGGCTGCTGACGAGGGGCACAGATTCTTTATCGTAAGTCGACGTCGTACTTGTTTCCTGCTTAAAGGCAAACTGCGATGTGCGCTGCGACCAGGGCTGAGGTGATGAAACTCCTTGTCGCCGGCGTCTCTGGACATGGCTGAGGATGAAAGCGCGCTCTCCGCCCTGAGAGCGGCTTAGAGAGGTTGAGCTTATGTCCTTATTGACAAACACTAGCTTCCGCTTATTAGGCATGTCTCTTCTCGGCAGTATTTTTGATGAGGTTCAATTGCTGCTGTGCGACCGCAATTACGGTTGTAATATGGAGACTCGCCGGTATTGCGCCCTCGGGGAGACGTCGACTGAATCCATCCGCGATGCCGGCGCGATCTATCAAGAGTTGTGCCGAGTCGGGCTGATTATTTCTCTTCTCGGCCTGTTGGGAGATATTGGAAGAATGATCACAGGGAGCTCAAAACCGTCATCGCCGCTTTGTCAAGGAGCTAACGAGGATTTAGCATCGCGGCTATTCAAGCTCCGGCAGTTGCACAGCCTCACGTCCAACAGCTACACCCGATTCGGTAATACACTACCTTTCTGGGCATAGGGCTTATTGTAAGCGTACTCTTAGCATGTAAGTGCAATATCAGCAAGAGAGAGCCCTTTTTGTAATGATCCACTCAGGATGATTCGAGGTATAAATGCTGCCTTGACAAGGCTCAACTTATCACAGCCGATAACTCTTCCTCAGTCATCATAACTACCCTCTCAGCAGATCTACTTGCCGAAGAACATGTTAGTTGCATCTTCAGCATCTTTTCTGTTGCTATTAGCAGCACAAAACGCCCTCGCGGCCCCAAAAACCCCAAGTCTCCCAGTTGTCGATCTAGGCTATGTAAGTTTCTCATTGATCGACCTCACAGCCTCCAGCTTATACAAATAAGGAACGGCATCGCGCACTTTTATACAATGAAACAACCGAGGTCTACAAGTTCTCCAACATCCGGTATGCGCAGCCTCCAGTCGGCGATCTCAGGTTCCGAGCCCCTATCACTCCTCTACCGAACCGTGATGTGGTCCAGACCGGACCCGAGGTGAGGGCTTGTCCTCAAGGTATCCCTTTGTGGCAGGCAAGGGCGTTTAAGCCTATCGGTCTTTACTCGAGCGGTAAAGAGTTCAGCCTCAAGTCGTGGGAGGCTGATTTGAAGAACTCGACAGCTCCCTCTGGGGGCTCTCCTTCTCCTCCTACCACAGAAGACTGCCTATTTCTTGATGTCCATGTTCCTCGGAAGGTATTTGACGCAAAGAAAAAGTCCAAAGGGGGATGTGATGCTTCGGTGCTCGTTTGGGTAGAGAGCAACTGTTCTGTCATTGGAAGACCTTAACTAATCAATAATCAGATTCACGGTGGTGGTTACGTCTTGGGCTCGAAGAACGGATATCCTAACCCTGGATACGAGCCTAGTGGTCTCCTAAAGCATTCCAAGAATTTTGAAACGGATGGTATCATCTTCGTCGCGCTCAACTACCGTCTCGGCGCCCTTGGTTTTCTTCCAGGGCCGGACGTCGAGAAGGATGGCGACCTCAATGCCGGACTTCTCGACCAACGCCTCGCTCTAGAGTGGGTTCAGAATAATATTCACTTGTTTGGCGGCTCCCGCGAAAAAGTCACCATTATGGGCGAGTCTGCAGGTGGTGGTTCCGTCCTGCTTCACATGCTCGACGCTGGCAACGAAGGCGACAAAGCGCCCTTTGCGCAAGTCATCGCTCAGTCGCCCGCTTTCATACCAACTTCTCAAGCCCCCGATTCAGCCTACTCGGGCTTCCTTGAAGCTTTGAATGTGACAAGCCTTGCGGAAGCGCGCGAGGCCAGGTCGGAAGCGGTCATTGCAGCCAATGCTCGTCAGATCGGTACTGCACCTGCGACTACGTACATCCACGGTCCCGTCCGAGACCGCAGGCTGATCCCAGACAATCCTTATGTTCTATTCGAGGCTGGTCAGTTCGATAAGTCAGTCAGGGTCCTAGCAGGTCATACCGCTTTCGAGGGAGGATTTTTCTTCGACGTTGACCATATGGATGATCAGGACTTTGTTCTTTGGCTGCGGCGCTCCATCCCCGGCCTGTCTCAGTCGGAACAGGAATACTTGGCCAATGACCTCTATCCGCCTCAATTCGACGGCAAGTTTGGTTACACGGACCAAGGTTCCCGACAGATGGCTTTGTGGGGAGAGGCAGTGATTGACTGCACCTTCTTGGCCATCAATGAGGTACTGAGGGGTGAAAGCTATGCTTGTAAGTCCTCTGAACCCGGGGCCAACAGCCTTTATCTAACCCGTTGGCAGATCGGTTCAATGTCACCCCAGGGTTGCATACCCAGGATCTCAAATACATCCTTAACGATCCCCAGGGCCCGGCTTTCAAACCAGTCGCTCAGGACATCTTGCAGACGACGCTCACTAGCTTTGTTGTCAATGGCGTTCCGGAGAATAAAATCGCCTACACGCATGAGTTTCCTCGCTGGGGTATCGATCAGCGCATTGTCAGCATCAATGAAGACGGTACCAAGATTGCTGCAAGCAACGTCAATGAAACCCGGTGTGCTTGGTGGCGATCGCTGCGTTGAGACCATGGCTAGCTTACTATTGATACGCCCAGTTTGAGCTGTCCATAGTTCACTTTTCATGACCAATTTGTATGTAATGATAGATTTTTGTCATAGACTCATCAATTTTGTCGCCATCAGCTGCTTCATACTGAAACTAGCCGAGTGGCGCAAATTGGTAGTGACGCTGGATTAAGCGCCAGTTCCAGAGGCTTGACTGTGGTACATTTGTCCGCTTGTCCCGCATTTTCTTTTTGTTGAGATACTGAAGAGGCGGGGGAGCTGGCTACGGACTAGGTATCGCAAGGCGGAAATAGAGGCCGTGATGATGACAAGGTTGACTTGGATCGTCGAGTAGACGATGGTGATTGAGTAAAAGAGGTTGATGGCACCTCCAGACGCGCAGTAGATTTCTCAAGATCTCGATAAGTCGAATGAGGGCCACAATAATTATGCTCAATCAGAATCAGCGCATAAACGCCATGATTGATGGTTGAGTATAACGTACACAACAGCAACCAGAAAGACGGCATTCACAGTCAACTTTGTTCTCGCAGCGTCTTAAATCTAAAGAAAATTCAGAAAGGAATTCCCAAGACCAGTCGGTTCTGCCACTTCGCTTTGATCTCATATCTTAAACATATCCTTGACCATTACTCGCTCTATTCGAGCCTTGACCATTCTAGCTTGTGATGGGTCACGAGATTGGGCTTTTCCATCGCGACGAGACTCAACTGCCTTATGAGTAGTCTGTATATCCTTGAAGTGGCCAATTATTTGGTGAAGGAAGCTCAGAGGGTTAGCCAAGCCGGCAAGATGCTCGAGTGGTGGTGGTTCCGGACCACACTGGTATCGGCCCTCATCAATTTCTGCTACTTCATGCTATTTTCTTAGGGTCTTTTCCCCCTAGCGGCGGCCCTTACGTTTTCCGTCTCCTTAAAATCAGCATCATGATCCTTGTCTCCTGGGCATTCGGCCAGCATGATCACAGGCCAAAAGCTTACGTCATAACTCTACGGAGATTAGCTGACCTCCGCTCCGTTGGCCTGCATTTATCAGCACCGACACCACTAATTCTACGATAGCTTAGAAATCTTTCTGACAGAAGCCAACGGATGGAAGTGGCAGCAGCTCACTTAATCAATCTCCTGAGTAACTATTTAAAACTGCGAAGTCTATTCGACACTCGACCCAATATGCAATTCTTTCGACAACGATATTGTTTAACCAAGCTCATCTACCAAAGAGATTACAGTCAATTTTCAGAGCTAAAGAATGGCTGAGAAATTGAATGCCTTGCCAAAGGGCTCCCTCATCCTGGTCACGGGCGCGAATAGCTACATTGGATCCAACATCATTGACTATTTGCTGCAGCTTGGTTTCAAAGTCAGAGGAACAGTCCGAGCGAGCAAACCGTGGCTTGACCGACTTTTTGAGGGAAAATATGGCCCCGAGGCTTTTGAGAGCGTTGTAGTTCCATCACTGGAGGACGAAGATTCTATCAAACTCGCTATGCAAGGCGCAGCAGGTGTTGTGCACGTGGTAAGTAGCAGGCACCCATTCGTGGCGATTTAAAGGTGTAGAGAAAAGCTCACCTTTCACTCATTACAGGCTACGGATGTTTCCTTCGAGACCAACCCTGCGGCCGTGATATCCAGGGCCGTGAAATTTGTGCAAACAATCCTGGCGGTTGCCAAGCAGCAAGAATCGGTAAAGCGTTTTGTCATGACATCGTCTAGTTCAGCCGCCATAATCCCCGTTGCGAATCAAACTGGCATACGCGTCGACGAAAATTCCTGGAACGATGCTGCCGTCAAAGCGGCTTGGGACCCTGAGACTCCGGACGCGGAAAAGGGATATGCTGTATACGCTGCTTCTAAGACTGAAGCGGAGCGAGCTGCCTGGAAATGGGTAAAAGAAAACAGTCCTGGGTTTTCACTCAGCACCATATTGCCCAACTGGACGGTCAGTGTTTGCCCAACAATCGCGAGAAAACCCAGTTGCAGGGTGAGGTGCTTTTGAACCTGATTGTGCTGATGTCTCTCAGGTTGGGCGAAATCTGAGTCCTGAAATACCGGGTTCAACCAACGGCTGGACCCGAAATCTTTTATCAGGCGACAAGCATGTGTTCTCCATATTCATCCCTCGTAAGTTTCCAGAAGCCCTATAAAAATATTTAACCCTATTGCGGCAACAAGATCTGACCTAGAATTCGAAGAATACTATGTCAATGTTGAAGACGTTGCTCGCCTGCATACCATAGCCCTTCTTGCGCCTGAAATTGAGTCTCAGCGCATTTACGCATTTGCGGGACCGATTACGCTCGGCGAGATGATTGACATTTTGCGCCAACTTCGACCTCAGAATAAGATGATTCCCAATCCGCCTGAAAATGAAGGACACGACTTGACAGAGGTGGCTCTCGCTCCACAGGCAGAGCAGCTCCTTAAAGAATATTTCGGCCAAGATGGCTGGGTATCCCTCCGTGATAGCATCGAGGCCGGCATAGAAGGGTTTTAGGAGAATCATCCATTGTATGATAGTAGGCACGAGATGCACCCACTGGCTTACTTAGTATCAGTGCAAACTTCTGTTTCAACCCATCTTATGTACCCTAGACTCTGCCGCAATACGTCCGCATGAAGTGCTTGTCTCCAATGCTAGATCACGGCCTATCCCATGTGCTGTTCAGGGCTGCACGCCATGTGGTCAAGGCAACTCGATAAGTGATCTGCAATTAATGTACCACTCAGTGAAATTTCGTAATGATACTGATGGTCCCTTGATGATAAATGCCGACGCAATATCCAGTGCTGGCCAAAAGGGTAAGCAAAACCTGTCATGCCGCGCTTCATGGATATCGTGCAGCTGCGCCTATAAGGTCTGCGGAAGTCAAAACACACTATATTGACCTGCTTAGACTGCAAAGCTGGTTATACTTGACATCGCCGCCGCATCTCGACTTGTTCTTGTTCTCTTTTACCATCAACAGAACTCTCAGCTACTCTTAGCAACCGAAATCGTGCCTCCAGTGCAACCATCTCCCGAGAAGGACGTTGACATATCATCATATTCATCCTACATCGCGATCATCTCCCTCTTCGTCCTCTTCGTCCGAAGTCTCCATCTAGACCCCAGAGAGGATGTGGAGAACAGACGCACTGACGAGCCTCACTTTCACCTAAGACTGCCCTTCTCTAAAGTAGACGAGAATGAAGCAGTAGAGCATATTTTCTGGATCCTAAAATGAATCCTAGCTGATGAATCATGATTCTCAATGTGTTTTCCAGGTGGTCCTGCGTATAGGGGTCTGGCTTACGTTTACACCCGGGATAGGTATGGGGCAAGAAGATCAAAAGCTCCTCCAACTGAAGGAATACCGAGCAAGCATAATCGGCAAGTAAACACACTCTAGCCCTCCAAACCACCATCCTTCATCAGTGCCACAACAAGGAAAGAAGCGAGACGCTCCAGGTGCAACACCAAGTGCAGCAGCGGTCCTCCCAAGGCGGCGGCGGCGGCATCGCCTTGCACCTCATTTCGTAGACGCGAGATGGCAGGATGAACTGGCCAGGCGTGATAGGTGCCCAGTGCTGTAGCAAGAAGCCTCGTGGCGCTGCCGGAAGAGGGCAGGCGGAAGACGACGACGAGGCAGATGAGGTTCGTCGATAGCAGAAGCCCGCCGTACTGGCACAGAATCAGCTTCGCAGCTGCAGAGCAGTTGGATAACTGCGTTTCGGGTCGGAAGATGAAGGAGGCGGCCGCAGCTGTTTCTATAACGAGATGGATGAGAAACGGCACGTTTTGGAGGGCTATGGCGGCGGCTGGACGGTGGAGTTCAAAAGGTTACATCTCACTGCGGGCGGGATAACATGAAAAGACGCAGACACCTGTAGTGAGCCGGAGAGAGGAAGCGACCTTCTGATAAGCTATGGAGAGTCTGAAAGGGTCACGTGACTATGTAGAGCGTGCAGAGGGAGGGAAACAAAGTGTGTGCGAGTGTGTGAATTGTGAATCCCTGACGCAAACTGCTTTGTATCTTCCTTCACAGCTTTGCCTGGTCGTCTAGCTGCGGCAGAGGATCCCCTATCCAGCAGCCTCGGATGGCACTCCAGTATTTGGCAGCATCCTCCGTGACAAGCGCGCAGTGCGGCGCGTCTCTGAAAAGCACAAGGCCGACTTCGTATCCGGCTTCACGTGCCAGCTGGGCGTGAGATTGGACGTTAGCAGGGGCCACCATGTGGTCAGCGAGGGAGAAGAGATAGAGCCGACGGGCGGCCGGGCCGAACACGGCCTGCTCGTTCAGCTGACGCCGCATGTCGTCGATCGAGGACATGAGGCCGGTCCTCTGCAGCACGGAGATGGTGGTCACGGCTGCGAAGGCGGCCGCCGTACCGACCGCTCGAACGGGCGCCGAGGCTTTTGGGGGAAGCGATGCGAGGGCTGCATTGAACGTCTTGTCGAACGAGGTATCGCCCGGGCAGCAGTCGAAGATGACCTGGTGCAGGTGGTCGCGCAGAAGCGTGCCGGCTGCGTCGGAGATGGTGTGGGCTAGCTGTAAGGCCGTGTTGCAGCCGCCGTGGGATAAGATATGAAGGAGCGCCTGGGCTTCGGAGCCGGGGCCGGGTCCGGGTCCGGGACGATCATGGTCACGGGCAGCCTCCGCTGGTGGTTGTAGGGCCTTGATGATGGCATCCCGGGCGGGCTCCAGCCGGGATCGTACTGAGGCGAACGAGCGGACGGCGAAGTCGGCCAAGACGGTGCGGATCAGGATGAGCGTCGCGCCGGGGAACGCTTTCCGATAGCCCTCGACGTATTTGGTGACCCGCGGCGTCGTTGCGCCACCAAGCCAGGTGCAGAGGATGATGAGCGACGGCGGGGATGCCCTGCTACTGCCGTTGCTGTGGGCATCTTCCGGCTGGACACTGGGCTCAAACAGAAATATGTTATTGCCCAGAGGCCGAGGCATAGAGGGAGCCGGAAGACTTGCTGGTACTGATGCTAGTGACCTGTCTTCCATATTTGAGGGTTCCACGGCTTCGGATGGTTGGGTTTGGTGGTCGTGTAAGTAAGATAATCTGGAGGCAATTAATATCATAGCCCGATATATAACCAGGCAGTCGCCCACAGTAGATGTTACATGACAGATAGAGTCACGTGCCGGAACCAGCATTATAAATGATGGTTCCAGCAGATCTTGCTAGAGATGACAACTTAGATCAACACACAATTTACTTGCTATTTTCAGTCTTCATCTTTCTCTTTTACCTAATGAATTCAACTATCTGATAGCTAAATCTAGCCTTATTTAGGCTATAACTAGCTTATACTGTTATGACCCAATAATAGACCAGGCGGTCTAGCTAGGCAGAATGCATAACCCCATTTCTATTAGAGAAAGTCATCAAAATGACGTAAGCA
>JAMYIC010001107.1:0-15053 GCA_024112705.1 Microcera coccophila
CCCTCACGGGGCCAGTCACCTGACACGCTCAGGCCACAGGGACCATCCAGATCCCTGTGATAACTTCACGTATCAAGAGCACGCTGCCTTATAGACCCTGCATTATGCACCATCACCAGTTACGTCGCTCTCCATGATCCCACCCGACGTTAGCTCTCAGGAGCAGCCCCAGCAGCTTCCTCGGGAGCACTGGGCCTTTCTCCCCAACCTCCCTCTGTTCTCAGGGCCGACCGTTCCAACCCTTGGACGCCGTTTTTTCAAGCATTCTCCGACTACCATCCTGAAGCTTGATACTGCCGACGGCGAAGGCATCATGACCGCGCTCGCCCATTCCATCTTGGGGCCCTGTGTCCCGCGCGTCGTCAGCGTCGTCACGGTCCCGATAACAACCTCGGGCGTCTCGGCGCAGCTCAACCGCACCACCAGACAGGGCCTCGTCCTCACTCACCAGCCAGGCACGCCACTAGCCCAGCTCTGGCCCTCACTCACGCCTCCGCAGCGCGAGGCCATCAAGGCGGAGCTCTGCCGTCTCCTCGTGCGTATGCGTTCACACCGCTTCTCCTACTACGGACGGCCCACGCAAAAGCCATACCTCCTCTTCTCAGAAATTGCCACCGAGAAGTTTGCATGTTGCGCCTCTCGCTCAGAGTGGGACGACTCGCGTGTGCACGCGCTACGGGAACATGCCCCGGACGCTGAACGTGCCGTCAACCTCGAGCGAGTACAGCGTGGCACCACCGGCGCAGGTGACTGGGACCGTCCCGTCCTCACGCATGGGGACTTGTCTGACCGGAACATCCTCGTGGACCCGGACACCCTCGCGCTGACGGGTTTCCTGGACTGGGAGATGGCGAACATCATGCCCGCTTACTTTGAGTACGTCGCGGCACGACTGTCTGGGGGCCATCAGCCTGCGTGGAGGAAGGAGTTGTTGGATGTGCTGAGGTCTGTTTTGCGCTGCGAGTGCGATGCTGAGCGCCGGGAAGACGTGCGTGTTGTGAATTCTGATGAAGGATACGATAGATACAGGAGGACGTTGGCGGCGTGGGATGCTGTTGTTGATGTTGAGAGAATCGCGCAGGGATATGATGATGATTGTAAATGGACTTTTGATCATTGATGAAGTCGCGTTCCTTCGATTTCAAGTCAGCGATATTCAAGTATGCAATACCAGCATCGTGCTCATGCCTTGCCTGGACTCGGCGTAAAAATCCCACCGACGAGGACATGGCGACATACGGTGTAATAGCTCACACAAAGACCTCCAGGCTTTCATGTGTAACAGAGCCACTAGGTTTCCAGTGAACTGAGTGCGTGAAGAACATAGACAGCCACCAGCCCGAGGATTCATCCGGCGCTTAATGAGGTGTCGTGTTGGAGAGTGGTGACGAGATGGGAGCCTGTCCGCCAATCAGCCGCGGACTGGGTAGCAATGCCAATTAGTTGCACGAGCAGAAGCAGTCTCAATGAATCAATATCAGCCTCAATTGATCAATAATGCGTGCGGCCTCGTCTCACTCCATGCCCCCTTGCTTCCAGCCGTTGCGGCCGTCAACGACTTCATACCCACACCCACATACTCGCCACGCTCATCTCATGTATCAGACTCCGAGTCGGAGCGCCGACTCTCTCGACACAGCTCATCATCGAACTCCCAACGCCGGCAGTCGGCTTGCCATCACTATTTAAAGTAAATGCCTAAGTCTCCAAAATTGTCCTCGTCTAGGTTTCTCGGAAATGGAAAGAGCCGATAGTGTTTTCTCATCTCTCTCTGACTCGGCTCGAAGCTTCGTCCGTTATCCATGCCCTGAACAATTATTGAATTAGTTTGAGATGCTTTTATCTCGCATGAAAGGTACACAGCTGAAGGTGCAGATGTACAAGATGCAGATTGAGGCAGTAAAGAACAAGAGACCAGACTACACTCACGAGACGCGCGTTTCTCTCCCAAACATGTCCTTAAACGTGTAACCCTTTTCACATTCATTTTCATTTTCCGGCCGGATCTCATTCCAAATCAGCCGCCGGCCATTGCATATCTGCGATAATCTGTCTCACAGGCACGTTCGGCGTTCACACTGAAGACTAGAGTGTTAGTATCAACTTTAAGAAAACCTTTGGGGTCGTTGATCACTGAGATGCCCACTGATGCCAAAACCTTCTTCTCAATGTCCGTGTATATAGGGTCCTGCGCATAGCAGAAGGGGGTACATGATTGAGTAGGTGTCCAGGGGGGTCCCTCTGTGAGGTGGCAAGAGACGCTGCTGACAATTGACACGCCCACCACATCCACGATCCTCACATGCCCCCTCCTCGTTACTTGCGGCCCTCTCAAAGCGCATCAATCTGTCGGTCCAGGTCGGCCAGCATTTCGCGGTCAAAAAATGGTCTTCCTTCGTCATATGCTGCCCATATATATGTCTGCACAATTTTCTTCGACTGGCCCAGTATCTGCAGCATGTATGGCTGGTCTTTGTATTCTTCCTTGAGATGTGTGGCAACTTGATTTAGATGTAACAGCGACTGGTAACTAGATGATGATTTAACCACCGCGGAGACGCATCTGCCATTGTAACTGACGGGGACGACCAGCAGCAGCATCATTATGACACGTGATCTCGAGGCTTCATTATCCCTTGGAATGTCAGCTAGACACAGCGAGGTATTCGCCCCATATCCCCGCAGGATACATCAGTAGATATAGAAAGGCGAGGGGTATAGTCACATATTTACACTAAAATCCAATGTAGCTCTATGTAGCTTATATAATTAATAGGACTTTTAACACTACTTAAAACTAGAGGGCTAAGAGGTACCTTTTATGAATGATATCTGATTAGCCTAAGTCCTTGTTCGTGACCGCGTTGTGCATAGCTGACATTCAACGGGATAGTTAAGCAAAGCTGCAGGAAGTTAAAGGACACGTAGTAGGCGGCAGCTTCCAGCTTTACTTCTTCTAATAGGAGTCTAATATTACTTCACCATCACAATTATTAGCTATAATCCTAAAATACCTAACGGCAATTAGATCTTTTTGCTATCTCACCGCTTACTAGAAAAAGCTATATAGGGGGCTGCTCTCTAGAGCTCGAGCCGAAGGCGAGGAGGGCTCCCGGCAGGGCCGCCGGAGGCAAAAGAGACCCTCTAGCTTTACATTCCCAAAGGACAAGGATCTCAGTCGTTGGCATAGGACCTAGTACCGTCACCAAAGTGAACTATTATTAGGGTTAAGTCGCCGTCGAAGCGCCAGAGGCTAGCCTCGCCGTCAGCGATTCTGCTCCCACCATGGATTGTCGACCATGATACGCACTCGCTCAGCGCGAGCTCGGTTACGGGGTCGACGAGCATAGATGTTACCGACGGAAGCAATAGGCTAAGGCGTAAACAGAGTCCTGTTAAAAACATGTCTGATCTACGCCTGGCTGACAAGCCCGTCGTGCTCACCACCCTACGAACTGCCGGTCAGCTACCATCCGACGTGGCGGATTTATTTACCGCCGTGCGTGCCATCCGGGACGGCTCCAACATCATCACCACACTGGTCGCAGAGGAGGTCCAGTCCTCCATGTCCCTTCCCTGGTGGACGATCCAATCTCGGCTGCAAGCCTTTACGATGCAGAAGAGTGGGCACATGCGCACCGGCTGAAGCCATGGGATGCGTTCGTGGAGCTGAAGACGTTGAAGACGATAGTCTCGCGTGCAGAGGAATGTGAGATGGAAAATTGGTCTGAACCAGCATGGAACGCCCGTATACACGAGATGCTCTTGGACTTCACCTTTGAATGCTTTTCAGGCTCGATACGGCATTTCGATGTAACGCGCGTCCCCAATCAATAAGCCCTATTTGTCGCGTCACATGACCGGCGTCGACATGCAGTCCAAGATGGTCGACTTTTGCCTCTGTCTCGCCGGAGACGATATCATCACTGTGTCTCAGAGGCGTCTCAAAGACGGCCAGCGATTCCAACTCGATCAACCACACTTCGTATCAACCCATCCGCAATCGCCCCATCGCCATCAACATCGAGACCAAGACGCCCGAGGGATCTAGCCAAGCTGCCAAGGCACAGTTATCCGTCTGGGCAAGCGCACAACTCAAGAGGCTGCGGCCTCTGACGGGCAAGTCATCGGCCGAGACCTCGTAAGCAGTCGACATGACGCTGCCTATGCTAACCATTAGTAGCGCACACTAGATCTTATTGTTTATGAGGGATGGTGTCGAGAGTGTCCAAGTCAATTGAGACGACTACTATAGGGAGCAGCAAGACCCTTGTTGGATCCTACAAATGAGTAGCCATTCTAAGGTTACTGGGGATTTGGGTGCAGACTGTGTTTCGACCTTGGGCAATGGAGAATATCCTGGCACCGACTTGAGGAGTGCTTGATATTCCGCAACAAGACGGTTTTAACGATCGATATTAAGACGTCATAGTATGGGCTCGACTTGATTCTACCTGTCAAAGTCATCAATGGCTCAACTGGAATATCGCATGATGATACTTCGACCGCGACGAACACTAGTAGAGGCTTCCCCTTAGATGTTAGAGGGTGATGGCTGCCCGTGGCCTGGAAGATGCCGGTCATGGAGTTCAGAGCGGATGACACAAAGGAATGGACTGTGAAAGTATCTAACATCTATGGCACCGAGACTATTGCCATTCTTGGCCGGGCTCCGGGTATTGATCGAGGGGTACACTGTGTATCTTCATCCCGGATTTCGCCCTCGTCTTCAAGCCCAAGAGAACCCACTCTCTGTCTTTTTCGAGGAGCCCCCAGGTCGACCCCCGTCTGACGGTGGAGGAGTCATTTGAGCCCAGCGGTCGTCAGAAGCGGCAGGATAGTATGGCTTTGACGGTGTATCGTCTTGGCCCTTTGGATTTTTTTTCCCGCAAGCAGACATGTTGATGAAAAGAATTTAATCACGTATATATAATCCTTCATCTACTGTCGCCCTAGAAACGCCCCCCCTTCCCGCTGAAATATTCCATTTATACCTTGTTCATGTTTGAATGCAGTACTCGCATCCTTTGTGCCGTATTTTCCAAAGCATTTTAATGTTACATGACCTGTCTTCAAAGGCATCCATTGGTTCGGACATGTCATTTTACTCCTCCTTGGGAGAAAGGTTCCGGAGCTTTCACCTTCTCTTCTCCCCCCTCGACGGGATCGTTCTCCATCCATGGCGAGTAATCGTCATCGTCATCATCGGCAGTCAAGGCCGCCGGCGTCGCTTCTACAGGGCTTCCGGAGTCAAGTTCGTCCTTGCCTATTGATGTGCCCTGCGTAAGGTCAGATGGCTCTCTCGAAGTTTCGCTGTCTTGAGGCGTCTGTTCCCGGCTAGAGTCGTCGACCCAGGTTCGAAAGTGACTTGACGGCTTTTCCACGACCGGAGTTGTCGGCTGAGAGTCGTCTGGCGCAGCGACGACGAGCATGTTCTGAGTACCCTCGTCAGTGGGACCGTAGCTCCGTCCTCGGCGTCGCCTGTTGGGTAAAGGAGGCGGACGTTCCTCATGTTGATTGTGGTGCTGCTGATGATGCTCCGTGGACTCGGTTGTCGACGACTGGGCGTTGTGCGAGGACGGCACAGGTTTTCTGGCCGTCAGGGGAGCAGGTACGAACTTTGTTGATCCGTTGTTAGGCCCTGGGAGGGGGGTCCCTGGAGGAGGCAGCGGCTGGCCTCGTCCCATGGGCTGACTGAGGTCCACGCCGCCTCCGTGATCGCCTTGCTTTCGCGCCTCTCTTTGCCTTTGGATCGCATTCCAGCCCCACTGCCTTGCTTGCACCGCAGCGTTGGTAACGGCTGCTAAAGTATTCCGCTTTTGGGAGGAGTCACTAGCGGCCGAAGCACCAGACAACGAAACATCGGAATGGTCGCGCCGCATGAAGAAACTCCGGCCTAATGAGCCTGTGTGGCTCTTGTGCGTTTCCTTGCCCGACGTGGCTGATGATGTTGAGGCTTTGTCTGAAGCCGAATCAACCGAAGAAGTGGTGTTTCGTCGCTCTTGGGCGGTAGGAGTCGTGTCCCTCTCTTCTGCCATGTCATTGTCCGAGCCTTCCTTTGTGGGCGATGCGGAGCGACTAGACGCTTGCTTCAAGGACGATGGCTTCGGAGGCGATTCCGAAGGCGGCTCCTCTCGCGCTGCATCTTGTGTCCGTGATTGCAATGCCGTCATATGGGTTGTTGCCTGGTCCGGGGGGGACGGTGACGGCTTGAAAACGTCAGCGTGCGCCGGCTCGGTCTCGACAACAGGATCGGTTGCTATCTTCGCCATGGTTGGCGAGCGAGACGGAGGAGCGCTCGAGTCCCTGGACTCAACGCTCGTGGAAGAGCCGGAAGTCGTCGAGTTATTGGAACCTCTCCCGAGGCGCCTGCCGAACAGTCCACTTGTCGTCGATTGCGTGTCCATGACTGGGATGGTGTGGCTCTTCTCGATGGGCCGAGCCTGTGCAGTCAAATCAGGATTCTCTTCCATGTTGTGCACCGTGCCAACATCTCCAGCTTGTGCCTTGACGGTTTCGGCGTCGTCGGGTGGAACAGTAACATCGTCCCCTTTGAAAATGCCTCCTCTCCATGTCTTGTGTTCCGTTTTGAAGAAGGGCACATCGTCCCAGAAAGGAAGCACGATAGTCTCGGCAATTACTTCCTTGATGCGGTTCTCGATCTGGCGGAGGATGACGGTATAGGTGATTTGCCTGGAGCTGACGATGGGCTCAATCGTCATCTCCATCTTGGGCATGGCCTGAAACGTGAACCATACCCGGTTGCTGGGTGGTGGTTTGATCTTGAAAAGTACGCGGCCCTCGGCTCTCTTCACGACAACGGCAAGGATGAGGTTGACCTCTCGGGTCTTGAATCGCGTTCCCAAGTCAATCTTGGCGGTGGTGGCAACCTCTACGCGGCAATTGCCGGTGTACTTGACGTCGGCCTCGACAACGCACTCGCCCTCTACCGTGAGATCCTTCAGCTTGAAGTTGGTGAAGTAGGGTGCGGCTTCGCCAGGGTTGATCCCCTGAATTGTGACGTCGGTGAGGAAGGCCGGCCGCTTGACACGCGAGATCTTCTTGGTGAGCTTCTCACGGATGATGTTCTCCACGTCACGGGTTCTATAAACTCCCAGAAAGACTCTTCCCAACATGGCGTTGAACCATCTCGAGTGTATGTTCTCTTCGGTCGAGTGCAACTTCTGAACCAGCGAGATGATGGCCTTGACATCAAACTGGAGGGGGCTCGGTGCGTTCTTGTCGGTGCCAAATGTTTGCTCCTGATTCCTCAATAGGGCGAAGTAGAAGTCCTCCTTGGCGGAGCAATTTTCCGAAAATAAGTAGAAGGGTTTGGAGACTTGGCTGTCGGGAGCCAGCTCCGGACCTTCTCGTCTCCTGGAGAGGCAAAGGGCATTCCGTTTGATGAAGAGCTCGCCTTCCGGGGTCTTGTCCCCACCGGAATAGACGCTGACTTCGTGATGCGCTAGCGAAATGACGTGGCGGACTTCGACCTGCTCTTCGTCGTCGAACAACATCAAATGTCCATGCCTAAAAGGTCCATCAGTGCATGCCCGGGGGCCAGAGGGGATAGGCCGGGCTTACCGGAGGACGACGTAGAAGACGTTACCCGAGTTCTTGGGCCTCTGGCCTGCGCCATTGGTCTTGTCCATGGGCCCCGAGGCGGACTTTCTTTCGAATATACTCCTGTACATGGTCTGGTAGACGCTGGGACTCGGAGAGGCCACGGTGGTCGAACCGACAGGGGTGGATCGCTCGATGGGCTTCGCGTTGATGCCCATGGGCGTGTACTCACGGCATACCGCAAAGTAGCCGGCCGCAACGTCGAGGGTAGGTTTCGCTCGGGGCTTGCCGCCCTCCTTGCTTGCCTCCTTCTTCTTCGCCTTCACGGCTTCGAGACCGGAGGTGTCATCGCCTGGCTGGACGATATCGTTCGTTGCGAGGGCTCGTCCGGTTTCGAATCCATCTCTATGAGGAAGGGCATACAAGCTGTACAGAAAAATGGCGGCAACAAGAAGCGGCACGAAGGTCAACCCGCCCAGCAAGTAGGCGATGAGGAGGGAGGTCCAGCCACCCATGGCTGCCGAACTGGCGCGCACAGGCACGGCCAGCGATGAGTCTGAATTAGGCAGACCACGGATGAGGTAGCAGTCGGCTAGCGGACAAAGGTAGGCTCGAGTGGCAGCATGGGATGGATCAGAGAGCGGATGGTTTACGGAGTGAGACCAGACGCCGGAGCATGATCACGGGCAAGCTCCGATGGAGGGTGCATGTTTATCGATAACTGGTGGGTGTACGTACCTCCGGGGGGGGGGGAAAGCTACGTCATGTGACATGGTACGAGATGGAAACGCTTTAGATTCATTTAGGTGCTGAAAAGGGAAACGTTTTGCTCTAACTAAAAACGCGTCGCTTTTCGCTTCTACGGCCTGTGCCATGTAGAATTGACCGCAGGGCCATCAAGTAAGGAACGAGCGCGCATATGTCGACATTTACCGTCTCGTAATGGGTCACGAAGTCCCATCATCTCTATCTTCTCTTCCTATGTAGCGCTTCTATCCCAACCAACTAATAACTATACCAGCTAGTGAATATCTCAGCTATGCGAGGCCTCATAGCCAAGTCTCATCGAATCAACTTGCCAAGCTTGATCAACTTGGCTTGCATCTTCACTATCCGATCGTTGTGGTGAGACGACAAAGTGTACCGATGTTTGCATACGGAGATGGCTCCGTGGCAGATTTTCCAGACCGTCCGTATAAAGAACCGTTTGAGCTCGTCTCCAAATCCAGCTCTGAGCGTGTGTAACGGAAAGAAATGAAGCGCTGCTGATGTCTATGGCTTCGACTGCCACAGTTGTCACACCCCAGACGGCCAGGGCTATCTATCGTGGGTCGAGTTATGGGAAGAACCAACGTCGAGAGTCAAAGAGGTGACCCGACTAAGCGATCGCCACCGAATCATCCCCACCAGAGCCCACCCCGAGACAGCTCAATGCAGGGCGGCTTGATGGAAGCAGTGACGGTAGAAAATAAAATAGACGAAGTGGAGGGTCAACGCAGACGACTGAATGACGATTCTTGGCAGAGATGGACTGAGAAATGGAAAAGTAGGAAACGCCAAACAACGAGTCGAGACTGCGAGACCTAGTAGTCAATGACAATACCAATTGAGCGCCCGCGTGGGTACGGAGCTGATTTTATAGTTCCTTTGGAGGACGATGAGATGATACAGTCGTCCACTGCCGCACAAATCCGACGTCACATAAACAGAATCCTAGCTCACCGAAATGTGGTGCCACGCATCGTCAGATATCTGACTAACAGCTGTCGCTCATAGTGCAGTTGTAACAGCCATGGCAGAGTTGCGTGGCGATGGTTTGAAGGCATACGATACTGCAGAAATATAGTGAAATTGTTGTCACGTAATTGTTGACGCAGCAACCGGCGACGATGGTGGGTAAGCAAGTACTAATAACGTTTGACTGGGCCGCAGTTCACCCGGCCCAACTTCACCATTCGACCCGACTGCAGTGTCTCAGGCAATGTTGGTGCATCTGGTGTATACCGTTTCTACTTTGGGCGTGTTCTTACATTGACCTACCGATAGATAACTAATACAGGGGACTGAATCCAGCCTACGTTCAGGCAGTTAGAATGTAAGATCTCCCGGACTGTGCTTGGCGCTGGTGGCTACGATTTCTCCCAATCTCTTAGTGGAACTCTGGCTCCGGTTAGATACCCGCAGGGCTGATCACGTCGTTCTTTCAGCCTCTATTGTTGCCATCGGGAGCTGGTCCCTGACGCACCATACTTGGGGTAACTATACAAGAGGCACCCACGCCACGTTTACGAATCAAGCATGCAACGCAGCCTCCACAGCCCTACTCCATCCAACACCTAATCGCCTCAAGGGCTCGTCCATTTGTCCATTCTCCCAGCGAACGCTGCGATGCCGACTCAGCTTGTTGCGCATTTCTTTTCTCGACCTGTAGGTTCTACAGTTGCCGACGGTACGTTGTGTTCCGCCTTCTCTCCGCTGTGATAAGTGCGCCAAAGCCCTGTCAACGGAACTAGTCTGTGTATGGGTCTCATACATTTGCGTTGTTAGCTGTGAGTCAACCATCCAGCATGGGGAATGGAACATATGTTCCTCGATCCTAATCTGACTGGGGCTGCTGTACCGGTTACAGGGATCAGTTAAGCCCCCCTTTAGCTGAGTCTGGTCGGCTTATATAATGAAGGGGGTCAGCTAACAAGGGGGGGAGACTGGGGTCAGGTTGTCTACGCACGCTTACAGCTAGGCTGCGGACCAGGATCAACTTGCTCCAGCGATCCAGCAACTGGAAGGTCGAAGCAATACCAAGGCCTCGGGAAGGTTGAAAGACAAGACGAGTGGCTGAAGTCAACGGTGTGAGTTCTCTCTTCGATGTCTGTGCTGTATACTGACGAAGTTAAAGTATAATGTTAGGTACAAGGGGCTGTTTACAACCAGAGACTCTTGGGAACAAGCGGCCGTGAGAACAGAGAGACCTCGGGGAACAGAAAAGCTGGGGATGGCCCGGATACCCGTTTTCAAAGACTGTGCCAGAGGCTCGAATCCTGGTGCTCCGATTGATGCGTCGATAATTGGTTGAAGCACAAAGTCCCATGCAGTTTGTGACACTTTTGAAGTTGTGGCGTACCGTGGACCATGTCCAGGTGGGCGGCCTGAACAAGTACTCTGTACATGGACCTCGTGCTGTACATGCCTGAGGCTGCACGATTTGGCAGTGTCAAGGTACGTACTCTGTACACCAAAGGTCTTAACGGTGCTTTTGCCAAGAACCTCGATCGTCATTCATAAATGCACTTTTTCAGCTAGCCATCTCTTCCAGCAAAATGACCCAGAGTTAGGAACCCGATCGCCACCCTCCCTCACCCCCTCGATCATCGAGATTGACCAAAGAGGTTGGCATGTCTTCATTTATACACGACTCGCCCAAGAAGACGCGCGATGCTGAGCCAGCGGGAGGATCCAAAGAGAGCACACCTTGGGCCTCGATCTCGACCTCTGCCTCTACCTACCTCTACCTACCTCTACCTACCTCAGCCTCCATGAAAAGGCCCCCCTGCCCTCCGGTGGGAAGTGAGACAATGCGGGACGGCTCAGTCCAGCCACACCGGAAATCAGACCCCGATGTTTCTGTTTTGCACTCGCATGCATGGCCTAAACCCAGCTAGCCATGCGTCCTTATCTACCACCAACAGCTACGTTCATCATACACGTAAGATGGCCCAACTTGTCGACGATTCTATTTCTCAATGAAGCAGAGCCCCACCCCCCATCCATGTAGGTGCCCGTCGACTGTTCTGGACATCAGTATTCTGCAACCGCCATGATAGGTGTCCTGGCAGCGGCGCTACTGCAACAGCTCCTATACCGGAGTACAGAGCTGAGCAAACCGCTCTAGAATGATGGCTTCGATAGAGAATACGAGCAATACACCATCGCGTGGCCACTACGCTGCGGTTACACCGGGCGGCAGAAGCCCCTAGCTTGTTCGACGAGTTTGCTCGGATAGCAGCGTACGATTTCAGAAGAGGGCCTCCATCGTCTGATCAACTACCAGAGACGTTGATCCCCTAGACCAAATCAATGACGAGGGGGAGTTGACTAAAGCGGACGAGGCCGCCGTCACAGCTACACCACCCGCCAATAATTATAGGCAAGAAAAAGTGAAAAAAAAGAAAAAAAGAAAAAGAAAAGGAAAAAGAAAAAAAAAAAGAGGAAAAAGAAAAACTCAAACTATCGACGCAGATCCAGATAGAGGCTCGAATTTGATTCAAAATCATCCCATGCCACCTCAGCGCTAGGACGGACCTGCACACCCCATTCGGATGGCCTCCTCCCTGGGTTACACGACCTGAAAGTCCAACCAGCGAGCAATCGGCGAGTACCCGTCGGCCTGGCTAGACCTCCAAACTCTCCTGATCGATACGTCACAAACGCAGCCTTCGAACATTGCCCTAGGCAGTCTCGGATACCCACTCGCCGCGGGCTTGATGTGACTACAAATAAACGGCACCAAGCTCCTTTAGAGAGCTGTCAGAAATCCCCATCCGCATCTGCCCTTCTTCCGTCTCTTCATAGCGAAAAAAAAAACGTTGCAACCGCTTTCCCGGATCAGACTCCGGAATATCCCATCTACTTTTGTCCAGACTCTAGCCCCATATGAACTCTGATTATGTCCACGCTCGGGTCCTCCTGAATCGAGCTCAGAGGGCGAGGGAGCGCATCGCTCAGTCACAGGGCCAACTGATCCAAACCCATCCAAACCCCGACCATGTCCTCAGGAAGTTTGAGACAAGAATGGCCATCGGCCTTAGACGCGAGGAAGACCACGTTTCCGCATTGATACCCCCAAGCTCCTATCCGCCTTGTACTGTCGCTGTCGAGACGCTCCGACCAATCTCCATCGCTGATATGACACTCGAAACCCATCATCGAGGAAGGATGATTGTGGTTCGCACTCTCACGTATTGCGTGCGTGGAGAGACCACCATGGTCCTTGTCGAAGATGAGCGATCCGTTGATATATTGCTTAAAATGTGCCATCAGACGGATGAGTCCGTGGTGCCCGTTGGCAGGCTCCTGAAGTCGGGAAGCATCATCCTCATCAAGGAGCCCTTCCTCAGAGTCAACACCACCATTGACGTATGCCCGCACGCGCTGAGGGTTGACCATGTTAGCGATATCGTCGTGCTGGACATGACTGACGACCTTGTACCGGTGCGATGGAAGAAGCTGCCATCGGCCAGCGAGAGTGTCCGGAGGGAGGGTATTAGTGCCATGCACGCCGAGGACTGGGCGAGAGCAGATCACTTGTAAGCTCCTTTGAGTCCTCTTCAACTCGTCGATCCTTGATGGCATCCTGCTAAACAGATTTCAGGCTCTCTTTTGCTATCGTGAGGGCAATTACGTCTGAGGACGTCCATCTGGCCCACCTCAGTCGCGCGCGGGTGAACCTCAAACTCAGACGTCCGGAGAGAGCCATTCGGGATGCAACCCGAGCTGGCGAGATCCTATCCTCGCTGGAACAAGTCCATCTACTGGCACAGGGGCTCTATGAACTGGGAAACTATGAGGAGTGCATCGAAAGACTGAAACCAATCCTAGCAGCGAAGAAACCCGCCGGCTTGAGCCCGGCCCACCTGATAGACCGCGCCAACCTGAGGCTGCTCGAGCAGCAGACGGGAGAGTATCTGTTCACTCGCATGAACAGACAGGCCAAGAAGACGCCTCCGCTCATAGATTGTGCCACCTTCTCCGCTCCCGTCCGAGTCCGCGAATCGCCCGGACGGGGTCTTGGGCTCTTCACCACCAGGCCGGTCGCCGCTGGCGAGCTGCTCCTTTGCGAAAAGGCCTTCGGGTACTGCAGCGGGACGCTCGGCACCATCAGGAACCCCCACGCCGAGCTGGAGAAGTTGAAACTCAGGCCCTCGGGGTGGGCGAGCCAAGTGAAGCTCGTCGCGCAGATTGTGCAGAAGGTGCACCACAATCCAGAAACGTCAATGGGGTTCTTCGAGCTGAGCGGCGCCGACGGCGCAAGCCCAGACTACGGCACCGATGACGGTCGAGTAGTCGATTCGTGAGTCAACATCATCTTACCGCGCGGGATGCAGACCAAAAAGAAAATAGGAATAGCCGCTAACGTTGACCCCAGGTTCGTGGTCGAGAAAATCGTCGAGCGTAACTTGCTCACTGTTCCGAGGAGCAGTCGTCAACAGATGCTGGGAAGGAGACATTATGCAGAGAGGTTCGACAGCGCGGTCGTTAACTGCGGCATATGGCTGCTGGGCTCTCGCATCAACCATTCGTGCCTGGCCAACGTCTCCCGTTCATTCATTGGAGATATGCAAATGGTCCACGCGACCAAGGACCTTGCAGAAGACAGCGAGCTCCTCGCCAGCTATCACGGACCGAGGGCCAGGGACACATACGCCACGGTTCAGTCGCGCCTCAAACGCTACGACTTCACATGTTCTTGCCATCTCTGTCTGCAAAGACTCGAGACGCCCTTCTCGGCCCTTTTAGAGCGTAGCGATATCTATGCCAACATCATGGATCTTCTACACCCGGCCCGGGAAGCCGCCGCCGACCTCCCCACGGATCAGGAGCCATGGGGTCGGTTCAAGGACACGTACCCGGCGGGTGCCCATGTCGTTCGGTTGGAGCTCCGGGACGCGCTGATGAGGCTCGGCACGGAACTGCTCAAAGCCGGCCGGGAACGCGAAGCCTCCAACGTGATTCTACAGGGATTCAAGGAGGCGGGATACGACATGGACCTTGACGTGGGCAATCCGAATTGGGAGATTCGTCGATGGGGCGTCGTGTATCCGGGCTCCCCCTTGGACTTCGTCAACCTCTGCCGTGCCTTCGGGCTGCACGCTCCCCATCTCGTGCCCGACACCATGCAGTACGCCATGATGGCTTACAAAATGATCGTCGGCGAGACGGGCTCCATGCGCCGCTGGCTCGCAACTCTTTCTCCGTAGTGGTTCAATGCAGAAACATTCCGTGACAAACACAGAAACAGTGAGAGGAGGAAAGGCAGTCAGTGGTTTGTTTTTCCTTTTAAAAAAAAATGGTGACGAAAGTGTGATTTTGTTGGAAGTGAACAGAGGGAGACTATGTTAATAGCAGCTAGATCTTAATGGCATTGTCAACCGATCAACCTTAGTCCCATGTGCATGTCAATACAGCCATCAATCAAGGCAATAGAAATCAGTCTCATTCAGTCATCAAGGCTTCCTACAGTAACCACCCCCACTGCCGCTCTCGTCTATTTGCTCTCGTCCTTTTTAACAACGTCAATGGGAGACCGATTACACCCAAATACCAGAAGATTGCGAGACCTAGCAAACAGGAATTGTACTACATCAAAGAAATCGACATCAAGAATGCGCCCAGGCACCTGCAGTATTCCATGCCAAGAAGAACCGGTTGCCGAGGCATAAGAATCTGACGCCCAAGTTCTACCGCCTCCAAGTCGTGACTTGCTCGAAGAGCAG
>JAMYIC010001110.1:0-63825 GCA_024112705.1 Microcera coccophila
TGACATTGCTCTTAAGGAGGGGATTTTCCCCTGGCCGGCCCATCCTGAAGGCCTCAATCGACCACAACGCAGCAAGACCCCTGTTGCGTCAGTCACCGCGAAACACCAGATCGCGGTGACTGCATGTTAGTGAGAGGGTCCTTGCAAATAAGATCGGTCGATTGACCCGTCACCGGACCGGTCCATGTGCCCTTGCCGAGCTCCGTGACCGGTTGTGGATAGTCACGCTTGACGGCTGGTATGGCATCGGAGTCTCGATCGTTCGAATGTAGGAAGACTTGATTAGCTACCTTCGGCTTTTTCGAGGTTATGACGATTCAATATACATATCACTTCGAGACAGTTCCACGTGGACGAATACATGATATCTGGTTAGGCTGTTGCTGGCCGCATTGTTCAACACGTAGATACTGGGAGCATGAGATCTCTTGGTCGACATCATAAAGCCCCAAATAGAGTTAGACTTATTACGAGCACCCGAAGTGTCCGACGAGGACATAGAGCTTTCCGATTCGACTTCGGTTCTCCGATCATTTATTTCTTGATTCTCCACAGAATAGAAATACCCCGGATTCCGGATGAATGCCACCGTAAACCCTGCTAGCAAGAGTACTTGGACACGATAGCCAGATTACCAAAGCCGTCGATATCTGCTGATTAACACCTGAGTCTCTTCCGTGGCTATCTGTTCACCTTGTGCCTCTACAAAAGCTAAGTTTGTGCTTGCAGAAGATAAGTTAGGAATCAATTCAGTCCTTCGGGACCCAACTTGATGTTGATGTGATGACGGCTTGGTGCGATATCGGGACTTATCACGTGTCTCGCAAATGAACCTGCCAACCTAACCTTCGAGAGACTACCTCACTCCTTGCCAATGCCTCTTGAATCCCTCAAGTCGACTCGGTTAACAGTAACGTCCCGAACCCACCACAGGTTGCGGTCAGCAACTCAACGGGACACTGCCGGCGCCTATAGTGGGAATGCGCAGGCCACCTCGCTCATCTTCGGCGGATATTCCGAGGTTATCATCGCGATCGCTCGCGGTGCAACGAGTGTTATGGCGGGTCAGTCGTGAGAGGTGGTTTGCTTCGGCGTCACCATCCTCATCACTCGAAAACCCCCCGTTCCCCATATTGCCATTTCGCTTCGAGACTGGCATCGCCTTGTTTGCGAAGCGCCCGCCGCGGCCGTTTCCTCCTCCGTTCCTTTCACCACCATCCATATCCTTTTCCGATCCTCTTAGCACACATCACCAAAGTCGCGACCGCCGCGTCTTTGTCAACGGAGAACTCATCAGGGGCCAGACGAATGGCGACGACGCGGTCTATGCGAGTGACCACTTCATATGCGCCAACGATGGCGTCGGAGCTTGGGCAACCCGTCCTCGTGGGCATGCTGGGTAAATCTACGAAGATGTTGAGGGCCAATCGAACGATTGCTGATCCCGCTGCAGCCTATGGTCGCGATTGATTGCGCACTTCTGGTCCACTGCTATCGAAGAGCAGACGATTCGTTCACCGTCATTGGAACAATCCAGCGACCCCAATCCCATTGCGGCTCTGCAAAAAGCGTTTGAACAGACCCTCCATGCCACCGAGTCACACGATTGCCTCGGAACAACGACAATATGTGGAGCACAGTTGCACTACAAAATCGATCCAGGAGACACTAATCGATCGAACCCGTTGCCTTTACTCTACGTTACCAACCTAGGTGATTGCAAAGTTTTAGTTGTTCGTCCAAAGGACGGGGAAGTGATTTACCGGACGAACGAGCAATGGCATTGGTTCGATTGCCCACGACAGTTGGGCACGAATAGCCCAGATACTCCAACCGAGGATGCAGTCACGGACAGAGTGGATTTAGAAGTCGGTGATATCGTTCTTGCAATGAGCGACGGAGTAACAGACAACCTCTGGGAACACGAAATCGTCACGAGAGTACTCAAGAGTATCAGAAAATGGGAATCCGGGAGCAAAGAGGAAGCCTACAATGACCGCGCTGGAGGGCAAAATGGGGGGATGAAAATGGCAGCACATGATCTGATGGATGCGGCGAAAGTGATTGCCGTAGACCCCTTTGCCGAAAGTCCGTTTATGGAGCGTGCGATAGAGGAGGGCCTAGCTAGTGCTGGTGGTGAGTAGTTGTCTTTCTTATTGCTACTGGCGCTAATTCGAATGAAGGGAAATTGGATGATATCAGTGTTGTCGCAGCACTCTGTGTAAAGAACGAAAGTTGAGGCAAGTTGAAACGTTGCAGGACAAAGGAGGTTACGATTAGATTTGAGACAGTTCCAGAGGCTCACAACCCTGAAGCATACGGAGATATCAGATACGACGTGGAGGACAGGACAAACACCTATAGACCGGTTTCGGGCAGACCGGATTTTATGAGACAAGACGGGAAGATGATTACGATTAATTAGATGCGCTGCCTTTGACAGTGGTCCTTGAGAAGCCCTCATCATCGGGGCCCTAGGTGGGATAGTGGGGTAGCAGCACGGTAGCCCGGCCTTATCGCACGTGCCGGCTAACCTTGAGATAAGAAATTTATTTTACCACCATATCCAACTCATACGCTTTGCATTGCGCAACGTCTCCAAGTTCACAATCCGTCTCCTTGGCCTGTCTATCGCGCGCCTGAAACCTTGAAGATGAGGGGCAAAAGATCAAAGCAGTATCGCAAGCTCATGGAGCAATTCTCCATGACCTTCGGCTTCCGTGAGCCATATCAGGTTCTTGGTAGGTTTTTCCATTAAGCTATGACTCAAACTCGGCTTACAATTGTCAGTGGACGCGGAGATGGTCAGAGATTCCTGTCGGTTCAAGATGGAGCTAGAGCCCGCCTTGTTAAGGACGGTCCATGGAAAGGTCAAGCCCAGTAAGTCCCTACGTTAGATAACTAGTCAAAGACTAACATCTCAGTGATCACTCAATGCGAGATTCGAAAACTATATGCACAGACGAAGGATCCGGGCGTAAGCGGAGCTATCGAAGTAGCCAAAACTCTTGAACGCCGACGCTGCGGTCACCATCCCGACGAGTATCCAGAGCCGCTGAGCACATTGGAATGTATGCGATCAGTGGTCGACCCCAAGGGCACAAACCAGAACAAGCATCGATACGTGGTAGCAAGCCAGAGCCAGGACGTCAGGCGAATGCTACGAGGAATCAAGGGAGTACCATTGATATACATCAAACGGAGCGTCATGATCTTGGAGCCAATGGCAGACGAGAGCATGCAGCTTCGACAACGCGAAGAGAGGGGCAAATTTCGCGCGGAGATTAAGGGTACGTTGGGCAAGAGGAAACGAGTAGGGCGGGATGGTGACGACAGTGATGATGATGATAAGAAGGAAGAGACGCAGTCCAAGGACACACAGTCACGCGGCTCAGATGACAAGAAGAGAAAGAGGCGGCGTGGGCCAAAGGAACCAAACCCCTTGTCTGTTCAGAAAGCCAAGAAAAAGGACATACAACCCCGTGAGAAACCGCGACAAACAGCTGAAGTAGAGCAGAGGGAAGGAGTTGGAGATGCACCAGCCAAGCGCAAGCGAAAGCGGAGAGCTAAAGCTAACATAGCAGCAATGGGGGGAGAAGGCCCGGATGTTTCTCTCGAAGCTGCGGCCGCTGTAGGGGGAGAATGAGGCGGGGAGATTGCTAAGGTCGAGGTTTGGAGCACGGCGTCCTGAAATTAAAACAACATTGGCTGTATAGTGTAGTGCGCCATCGCAGTGATTCCCTTTCGAGTAGATACTAATACCGAGGTACCCTCACGCTTGGACTTGAGCCTCACGCCTAACTTCCTTAGGTAGATCAGCACGCTCTGCGCTCCATCATTGTTTCGCGCACGGCCACTAAGCCCCGCGGCGTCATCTCGTTCTGAAGGTCTGCTATGTATAGGTTGACTGGTTTGAAATACCCAACTGGATGGCGTCGGTGTGCCGCATTGCCACTGGCATGAAAATGGACACATCCGCGGCGTTCAGAACGATGGGCTAGAGCGCCGTTAAACTCCTATTGGAACCCCCTATCCTTCCACGCCTCCTTGCTTCCTACTACGAAATCTCTCCGAGGCTGCCAATCTCTCAGTCCGCCAGCGCCCACCAAGCCACTTGCAAGCCCCACCTCACCTAATGTCAAGCCCATCCAAACTGTCAACTCGTCTTGGCCTCAATCTTCAATCGACGTAAGCCCAAGGGTTCAGGGGTTGCAGCGCAAAGCACAATTTCCCCTTGTAATTATTCTTCTTATTATCAAGTATCGTCCAATACTCCTACTTTCTATTCTTCCTTTCCTTCCATTGCCCTCAATTGCCAAGAGTCCGGCTACTCTCACGTCGCGCACGAGGGCTAGGGTCCGTATACATTGTCGAAAGGAGGCCCCCGGCCCCTTCTCTCTTGTCACCGTCGCATTTCGACTCTTCCGGTCCTTGCGCTGCACAATTCGACGACGCGCTTCAAACTCCCATGCGCCATATTCCAGACGTCGCAATTGTTCCTCAGCTCGAGAAAACGCCCGAAGATTGGCGTCAACATGGCTCCAGTGACGGATGATTTCGGCCTGCCCGTTCGGCGCTTCCCCACCCCGGAGCCAGAGACGCTGGGTGAAGAAAAGCCAAGAGTAGAAGAAAAATCCAAGTTAGAAGGGAGGAACAAGAGCGAGCTCCAAGCTCTCAAAGTCGACGACAAAGCACCAAGGCCTACGGACGAGAGGGTAGGAAAGGGGGGAAACGACAATGACGAATTCGAAGATGCCCCCACCGAACCACCATCCCTAGATTCCAACAAGCCCGATTTCCTAGCGAAGACGGAAGCTCCCCTGGAGTCCCATAACACGCGCCCCGAACCTCCGGCGGTCACAGGATTATCACAGCCACCGGTAGAAAAGATCGAATCGGACCGGGAGAAAGTCAAAGAAGTGGTTTCTGATCCCCCCAAGACAGAGCAGTTCCAGGACTCTACGCCGGATCAGGACGTAGATAACGACAACACACGGATCCGTGGCAACAGCAACGCCAGTGGCCATCGAGGAGAGGTCTCGGAGTTCTCCCATCAGCACATCGCAACACATCATGAAGAACAGGAAGATGGCGAGGACCAAGGATGGCAAACGATGCCGGCCTATGCCAGATATGACATGTACGATGACGATGACCGGCTAGTGGCGAAGGAGTTTAATGAGGCCGACGATACAGAGAAATACGGCTACGCTGGTCTTGGCGGTGCGGGAAAGGGCTATACCCGCGTGCTCTTGGATGACGACGCCGTATCAGCAACGAGCATGGACGAGAATACGCAATATTTATTCAAGGATGCCAACGGGACAAGTATGATGGATGATGAGGAAGCGAGAGATGCCATGTCTCAGATGCAGGCAACCAAAGACCTCCTCACCGAGGGTCAAAGAATAGCATATGTCGGCCTTGTACGGCTGGAGATCGCAACCCTGGTCGGCGAGATGGAAAAGCTGGAGTCGACCAGGAAAACCAAGAAGGAAATCAGCTTCTCCATGGAGGCGATGAGGATGTGGGGACAGAAGATGATGATACGCTTGTACGCACACATGGACATTAGCACGGCCGAACAGATCATGATTGAGCAGTTAGCAGAGCATGGGGTCATGCCGCAAGACCTTACTCCTACTCTACTAGCTAATGCTCGAGTACAGAACCCTGTGGCCGACAAATCGTCGAGGATCTCGCCTGAGGGATTGTTGGCATCACCTTGCGGATCCGACTATGCGAGGGAAAAAGCCGCCGAAGCACCTCCTCCGTACGAGGTCCACGGGGATGGGGACGTTCCAGAGGTTCAGACTCCCTCACAGCTGCCTACTACCGCCAAGATCGATATCGACCTACGGTGGACCGTCCTATGTGACATTTTTCTCATATTGATTGCTGATTCCATATACGACTCGCGATCGAGGGTCCTACTAGAAAGGATTGGGGAAAGTCTAGATATCTCGTGGATTGATATCTGTCGGTTTGAGAAGAAGGTCACGGATGCTCTGGAGATGCAGCAGGCAGCTGAGAAGGAGAATTGGAACGAAGACGAGCACATGGAGAACCGAAGAAAGCGGGCGTTGAAGAAAAGATATGTCATGATGGGCTTGGCTACAGTGGGCGGAGGCCTCGTCATTGGACTCTCCGCTGGCCTGCTTGCCCCTGTCATCGGTGCAGGTCTCGCAGCTGGATTCACAACAATCGGTGTGACAGGCACCAGTAGTTTTCTAGCCGGCGCTGGAGGCGCTGCCATCATCACGTCGAGCGCAGCAGCCTCGGGGAGTATCATCGGTGGCAGAGCTGCCAACCGCAGAACCGGTGCAGTCAAGACCTTCGAATATCGACCGTTGCATAACAACAAGCGGGTGAACCTAATTGTCACTGTGGCAGGATGGCTGACTGGTAAGGTGGATGATGTGCGACTCCCTTTCAGCACGGTAGACCCTATTATGGGTGATCTCTATTCGGTATGGTGGGAGCCAGAAATGCTACGAAGTATGGGTGACACCATCAACATTCTAGCTACAGAGGTAAGTTGCAACGGCTTTACCAGACTCACCCGGACGAAGTATTAACTCCATTAGGCTCTCACTCAGGGCCTCCAGCAGCTCCTGGGCAGCACGATTCTTACTACTTTGATGGCCGCAATCACACTACCGGTCGTTTTGACGAAGTTATCCTATCTCATCGACAACCCCTGGGCTGTCTCTTTGGATCGGGCCACTGCGGCCGGGAAAATCCTTGCAGATTCTCTCACGGAGCGCGGCTTGGGAACGCGTCCGATCACGCTTGTTGGGTACTCTCTTGGATCCAGAGTGATCTTTTCCTGTCTACAGGAACTCGCGAAAAAGGGTGTGTACGGAGTTGTGCAAAACGTCTATCTGTTTGGGTCTCCCGTAGTTGTCAAGACGGAAGAGTATCTACGGGCGCGGGCCGTTGTGCCAGGGCGCTTCGTCAATGGGTTCAACCGCAATGACTGGATCCTTGGGTATCTGTTTCGATTGACGAACGGCGGTATTCGACGAGTGGCTGGCTTAGCAGCTATTCAAGAATGCCCTTGGATCGAGAACATGGATGTTACAGATCTGGTTGCAGGGCACATGGACTATCGAAAGAAGATGCCATCCTTACTTATGAGGTGTGGATGGTCCGTTGAAAGCGAGGAGTTCACAGAAATTGAAGATCCAGATCCAGAAAATCACCAGGAACGACAGCGGGAGCTCATCAATGAAATCGAGGAGGCTCGCAAACAGCTTGAGAACGACAGCAAGGCAGGTAAGAGCAAACGATTCAGCATCTTCGGCCGTCGAAAAAAGGGAGAGAGACAGGCTTGGGAGGTATATGAAGACACAGCAGGAAAATCAGGGAAGTCTGGGGAGAAGACGGAAGAAACGCCGGATAATGACTCGGGAGTCCTTTTCGATATCGATGCCATTCGAGCGGAGTTAGCAAAAGAAGCCAGATATGGCGATGCGGAGGAGTTACAGGTCAGAGAGATAAAATCGACTCTGCCTCCGATGAAGCTGGATGTTTCACTGCCGCCTACGCCTTCACCAACCGGACAGAGTCCACGAAGCACATTAAGAGAGACTCAGAGTGCCGAGGTGATCCCAGGCATAGTGTCCAGTGACACGAAGATATCTCGAGAAACATCACCGTCACACTTTGCACAAGCGTCATATTCGAGGCAACCGTCATATTCATACTCCAGACCTCAACCGCCACCGGCATACGGAGAGGATTACGATGACGAGGAGATCGAGATGAGTTTCGACACGTCCTTTCACGACGACCCCAAGCCACCGGTTCCCCCGAAGGAGGACGAGGCACTACATCGACCTGAGCTCAAGCCTGCTCAGACGTTACCAAACGTAGCCACGTCGAATCCATGGGGAGACTCGGATGATGACGAGGATTTCGGGAAGGAAAGGGAAATTTCAATGACATTTGCATAGATGTACTGGTGACAATAAGGCAAAGGCGAGGCCAAGCCAAGACGGGCAGCATTATGTGCATTGTTGGCGTTCTGATGATTCCCGCAGCGTGGTTGCGTTTTTGGATCGGTGTCTAAGCATAAGCCCAGAGAAGATGGAGTGGGAGCAAGAAGGCTAACGCTGCAGCGCGATATCGACGAGGTGGTTCGAGCGACCCTGAGATATATTAATCAACCAATCCCCTACAAGGCTGGGCAGGACACGAAACACTGCACCACACCTATGTCACTCGTGAACAATGAAGCGTCGTGGGAAGCGTCGCAGCCAGGGGACACAAACCATTGCGTGGCAGTCAGCTCGGCTCCGAGCACGTGTCCAATAGTGCATAGGACCAGGCTCGAGACCCGCAGGCAAAGGGAGCTTAGAATATGCTGTGAAAGGCTCGGCTCAACCCTCCATCGGGTGTTTGGGGCTTGAGGGTGGTCCGGGGGCCCCGAGCTGATTGAGCTGAATAAGATCGAAATCTTCCACGGTCAACCGCTGCTGCAGACAGAAATGGGCGATTCGACGGCTGCTCGAAACGACGGAACCGAACCACAAAGTTTGGGCCTCGGGTTTGAGATAGAGTGACAAGGGACGAGCAGAGCGTTGAAGGAGGGTGGAGTTTGCCGAGCCAGCACTAATTTAGGTACTCAGCTAGCAGCCAACAGTGGTGGAAGATCACTGCGACGGACGGGCAGATCTTCAGCGGCGATCAGAAACATTGGACAATCTCGGTAACTCCGACTCCACCCGAGATGCACGCAAGAAGCGGCATTTTTTTTCTCTTGCCACTGCTCACTGTCTCACTCTCATCTCTGCGAAGACGGTAGATGGACTGACTCTCGACGACATCCCTTGAGGGACCAACTTTCGACCAGGCTTAGCGCCGATAAGCACGCTTACCGCTTGAGGAATAGCCGCCGAAATCTTACCCTCCCCCAGACCATGTCAGCCGCAGTAGTCTCAGCGGTCGGGCCATAGGCCAGCACCGCCTCCCGCTGAACAACCCTGGTCGCCATGAAGGGCTTAGCGGGCGGCTCGCTGCTCGCTGACTGGACGCCTCAGCGAGGATAGGGCCCCAAGGGACTCTGCTTAAGCGACTCCAGACCCCTTGCGCTTCTCCGCCGCAACGCCGCCCTTGGGCTGACGCTCTTGTTGGCCTCTGATCCCGGCCGCCCCAGCATTCCGAACGAATAGTGTCGCCTAAAAGGGCATCGGATGGGCAGTAACGCTCAATCGAACGGAGAAATAGCCTCTGTCTGACCTGAGCGAGCAAGGCTTAGGCCATCTTACCTGCGCTTTGTCCCAGCCTGTCTCTCCCTCTCCCCATCTTCAGCTTTCTTTCTCTCACCAAACACCGTCGCCCGTACCATCCGTCGCATCTTTCGCTCTCAGCTAGAGCTTCCTCTTTCATCAGTCCCTCGGTCGACGAGAGGAGTCGGTGAGCGACAGCGGTCGGGAAACGCGAACAACGAACCCACAAGGACGACGACCACGAACAACCCTTTTTCCTCTAGGACGTGGTGCTGGAAGAAGCCGGAGTTTCTTCGACCGAAGCCGGCGTGTTCAGACGACTTTCACCAAAAGTGCTTTACGTGAACGAGAACCGACCGCAAGGGCTTAGATTGGAGGAAGATGGCAAACTCCGGCTCGGACCCTCTAAAAGAGGCTGGAAAAGATGTTGGGAAGAATGAAGCGGGCAGTTTTCCACCCAGCACACAATCGGTATCTACGCAATCGATCACCAGTAGCAGCAGCCATGCAATTGGTCTACCCGCGAGTCCCAGTACCGATGGTGGAAGTGGGAGTGGTCTTGAAGGCTCATCATCGTCCCCCTCCGTGCTATTCGATTCCTTGGAAAACAATAACGTCTTTATTATGTCTGAGAAGAAGACCACGCAGTTTACGTATAAAGTCGGCGGTGGCGTTGACTTAAAAGACGTAATTTGGTTGTTCAGGATGAATTCAAGCTCTGCGTTACAGATAGTCACCAATGCTACCTTGCAGGCGGGAAGTTCCAGTGACACCTCACACCTACTTGTGGCAGACGGTAAGTGGCCGGTCTTGACATACATCCTAGCATTGGCTTCATTGTTGCTGACCTGGTCTGAAATGTAGTCAGAAATCGTTCAATCACCCTCAACTTCGAGTTCTCCCCAGAAGACTCTCATACTTGGCTACGCACAGTGATGATGCTCAAGATCAATTGGGACACCAATACCTCTGCAGGATACACGAATTCGAGCTTGTTTAGCGTTGTTGGTAGCAGTTCAGATTTTGGTTTGGCAAAAGACGCTATTGCAGAAGCTACGAACGAAGGTTACAGCCTTACAGGTGGCGAGGCAACCACATCAAGCTCTCCGAGCGCCACGTCCAGTTCTACCAACCCCCCGACAGAAAGTTTATCTAACGAGAATGGCGGTGGCGGTCTTTCCACGGGTGCAACTGCAGGTATCGCTGTCGGAGCAGCAATCGGTGGCCTTCTTCTCATCGGCGCCGTGATATGGTTGTTCCTCCGCCGCCGCCAGAACAAGAACCTCAAATCAGGGTACAGTGGACAACAATCATCTAACACTTACATGGTCGACAAAGAAACACACGGACGTGTCACTGAATCCCCTACCACCCCTTACACTGAAGATCAACACCAACGAGTGCCTCTGAACGACATTGAATCCGCCAGAGAAAGAGGTGCACCTGGCAGTCACGCCGAACAGCCTGGCTTTGCGCCTTACGAAGACATTCCTCCACGGTCATCGCTTGGTTCTCATGCCTCTCGCCCCGCTGGTTCTCGGACCCCTCAGGGTATGTCAACAAACGTAGCCCATCTAGTTGAGGAGGGTATGACAATCGAGGAAATCCGAAGGTTAGAGGATGAGGAACGACAGTTAGACGACGAGATTGAGCGTGCGGCAAGGCGATAGTGCCGGCCCGGTCCGCTGATCAAAATGTGGAGTTATTGTGCTTGATGGGGCTCGGAGTTTCTGGTCGGGCTTTTGCGTTGGCTTCATGTTCAGAAGTTGACCTGTTATGTTCGCTCGCTTATACCTTAGTCCGCCCATCTTCGCCCCTGCCTGGGCGACTACGGAGGTGCGGCTTATGTGGGATGTCGATGGCCTACTTGGAAACGAGACGCTATGATGTTGCGAGATGAAACAAGGGGGTTGACCATCGTCGTTACATATCCAACTGTTCACACACACACAGGATGACGTAGACTCCGAGACGCTCTAATGTTCGTCATGGTGAATAAAATGAAAAAGCACAGAGACCCAAAGTCCTTACGTCTGAAACATCCAATCCCCGAAATCACCAATTCGCAAGGTATATAATTGTACACCATTTTCCCAGCGACGTCCCAAATATCTAAGCGTCCCCGCCCTGAGCCTAGGTATTCACGTCATCCTAAAAGGTATGTTGTACCGGACACGATCTGAACCTGCCCTCCCGTGTTCTAGCTTCGTGAGAACCACCGTCCGACCATGTTGGTTGCAATGCTACTGGCCAAGTTGGTGCTTCCGAGAGCGCTGCCTGCGAGGTTGGATGCTTGACTAAACTTGTCGCAACGTGAGAAGGCCAGGGTGTTCATAACGGTGAGGACGAGGGCAATGACTGCGACGGCTTGTTAGCGACTTCAACTCTCAACGGCTGAGCTGGGCATCTCAATATGTCGAGATACTCTCGCTCCTCAAAAGGAGACAGACAACCCGAAGCTACCCAGCTTCGCTCATCCAGGGCTACGGTTGAGATCGACATACCAACGAGCGGCAACCACAAAAACTGCAGTCGCACCAACGCCAAAATGGCCATCAACACCCATAGCATGGGTTGCAGGTACAGTGCCAGCCAGAAAAATCGACTATCCGTAGGGTTTATGGTCTTGGTGCCGGGCTCGCTGCTCTCGAACACCCATTGCGACTCGCCCGTCTGCGGGTCGACTTCGTTCCACCAGCGGAGGCCGACGAGGCGTCGACCGGCAATATTCTTGAGGTAGTAAAAGTCGGCGGCGAGGAGGAGGATGGTGATAATGAAGATCATGATCCTAGGGTTGTGTTAGACGAGGGGTGGTGGTGAGGGAGGGTCATGGGGCGGGACGCACATGCTTCCTATCAACCACAGACCGAGGAAGTAGACCAAGACACTTGCTGTCGGGGCGTTAAAAACTTCAATGCCTGTTTGCGAACTCAACGGTGTCGATTTGGCACTCACATATCCGAAAGCCCAAGAAAGTAAGCAACGTAATAGGATGCGAACTGAGTCGCCAGCTCAACGAGCCAGTGGTAGGCTGTGTAGCGTCCATCCTGGGCTGTGTTCCTCTTCTCGGCAGCCAACTGTTCCGACGCTTCAGGGTCGTTTTGGTGGTAATATCGTGGCCGAAAAGCTTGGGTAGTTAAAGAGTGGTCGTGATTGCGCCAGCTAGACAGTTGGAGCTACCGTAGCTGGTTTGCGCGGCGTAAGGGGACGTAAGATGATCCGCGACCCCTGGAATGACGGGGCGGTGTTGGGCGGCAGAATGCTTTGGACAATAGCTTTAGCGGGAATGGAACCTGAGGAAGGGAGGGTACTTGGATTGTGGCCAAGGATAATGCGCTGCGGTACTCGTACCTAATCGGCTGATGACTTATTCGTGTTTGAGTCGGCAATTAGAGTTCGGGTTCGGGTGCTTGGTATTGGCATCGAACATACTCAACTGAAGCAAGCTGTTTAAACTCATCATCGTTGATCTCGACTACTTTGCTTCGTTTTCTGTAGCGACATACCTCTTCTCATAATTCACAATGGCAGCACGATCTCCGTCCATCATCCGCCGCTCCCTCTTATATGGTAAGGCACAACTGCGTCAGAGAAGCCACTCCAAGATACCCAGCTAAGAGCACCTTGCAGTCCCCGGGTCATCACGAAAGATGCTCTCCAAGTCCCTTGATCTCAACTCGGATAATGTCACCTATGACCTCGAAGATTCTGTCACCCCCTCTCTCAAAGCAAGTTCGCGAGAGCAGCTTCGGAATCACATCGCCAACCTCAAGTCACGCCCGTCGGGTATCTCGGAGCTCGCTGTCAGAATCAATGCCGTATCCACGCCCCATGCCTTAGAAGATCTAACTCGTCTTGCATCGCTTTCTCAAGTTGATGCTGTCGTAGTGCCAAAAGTCAACTCCGCCGCCGATTTGAACTTCGTCACTGACGTCTTCCGTCACGTCGCCCCAGAACGCCATGCAAGCGACTCACAAAATCCGATCAAGATCATCGCATTGATCGAGTCCGCTCGCTCCGTCATGGATTTGCCAGAGATTGTCAAAGCTTCGCCGTATCTTAGTGGCTTCATCTTTGCTGCTGAGGATTTCGCTCTCGACTTATCCCTGACACGAACACCGTCATTAACTGAATTTCTCTACGCAAGGTCTGCGATTGTCACCGCTGCTCGTGCTGCTGAACTCCCAAGCGCTATTGATCTAGTCTGCACGTCGTATAAAGGTGAAGAAGGGATCAAGAGGCTAGAAGAGGAATGTGCGGGAGGCAAGGCATTAGGTTTCAACGGAAAGCAATGTATACACCCCGGTCAGGTGGAAGTTGTCCAGCGAATGTTTGCCCCTGGCGAGGATGAGGTCGAGTGGGCTGTTAAAGTCTCCATCGCAGATGAGAAAGCCAGCGCTTTAGGGCGAGGAGCCTGGACTCTAGACGGGAAGATGATTGATGCCCCGGTTGTCGGGAAAGCCCACGCCGTGATAAACAAAGCCGAGCAGTGTGGGATAGATATCGAAAAGTTAAGGACTGAGTGGAAACATCAAGAGCCTGAATAATTGCGGAGACGAAGGGCTGTGCACTATACATGCTTCATTTTCCAGACAACTCGGCTTGCTGTCCTCTTGCTACATGAATGGATTCGGCCTCCAAAAAGACCTCATATCAGCTTCTTCATCAGCAACTTTTATATTGCCTCCAGTCTGCGATAAGCTATGCCAATGTCGTATTTCCGAGTAAGGTTGTTCCTTTTGAAGGAAAGCATCGTGTTCTAGGAGCTCTCTTCTCTGAGAATTCGAGTATAAGCCATGGCTTGCTGCCGGCGGCTGGGTTCTGATAGCTTCATAAATTTCTCTCTCGATAGAGAAAACATCCATAAGTGGCTGGTCAAACTCCACGTCGCAACTGGTTGCCTCATGTCTGAAGCCGAAGCCCTCCTGCGAATCAACGCCTTCGGCAGAATCTATGAGAGCCTCCATTTCGATTCTTTTGATATATTCCTGCAATGTTTCCTCAGCACCGTCCTCTTTTTGCGGCCGCGGGATGATCAGAGGCTGTTTACTGACGCTTTCACAGTCCACGTCCCACAGTGGACGAGGGTGATGGGCGGGTAATTTAGGCCATTGGTTGAAACTAAGGCCGGCTTTGTGAGAGTCGTAGCATTGGGTGTTCAGGTCTGATTCTGACGGCAATGGGTCTTCTTGGCTAACGTAGCTAAGAGACTGTGATGGCATGTGTACTCCATCCAGCCGTGACGGCTTTAGATCATAGAGTTCTGATCGGAGACTTGGATGACTCTGCTAAAATCCGACATGTGACTGCCCAATATCTTCATAGTTTTGATCCCGGAGAGAGTGAGCCTGGCTTGACATTTGCCCTCTTTAGAACTCCGTTCCTGAAGGGACGGTATCGCCGTGTCCTTCCCCAGGGGCATTAGCCAAGTGAAAGGCATCCAACCCCCGCGGCAAAGGCATTACCGTTGTCCCGCATTTTCTATATTTGCAGGTAGATTGAGGCCTATCCAGCTGAGTAGAAGCATTGCGCTTACCCGATGTTTTGTTAGGTGTCGTTTGTTTGTTGCTGTCCCTGTCCTTCTCAGCTCCACGTTTTAAAGAACTCAGTGTCGATCCCGTACGAGCCTCGACAGATACATGTTGCGACGACGCATCCCCAGCCTGGCGCTTTGAGACAGACTGAAACCATGAACTCGCCATTGTTCCTTTATTTTTGTAAACTAACTTGGTTTGCACCACTTTCTTGGAATTCGCAGTGGGCTCGACCTCAGATCCTACCCTGGCCTCTGTTTGCGTCGAGCTTGCCAGAACATTAGTTGTATCGTAGTCTCGAGCACTCGTGTGATTGAATATGCCTGTACTAACTAGAGCCCTCCTGGTAGAGCCGAACGTTGTAATCTCAGGGGCGGATGAAGCAGGAATGCGCATATCGGGAATCTCCTCTTGATCACTCGATGACCAACTGATATAGGTGGTTTCTCTGCTGGTTCTCGGCTCTGTAGGCGCTACATCTTGGGCGGATCTTCCCTGTTTACCCACAGGCGAAGAACTCTCCATCGGGGTGTTTGATTCATTCATTGACTGCCTTTTGGAGGCTACTCGATCTGGAGGGAGTATGAGAAAATAACTCGGCGTACTCGTCAATCTCCGTAGGATTCCTGTTCCGAGTTTTCTGTCGAGACGCCGTGTCCAATTTAATGTTACCTCTAGTTTCTTGTCGCTGGCTAGGAAAACTCGTGTCATTGAAGGCGAGGTCTGTTACTATTCAATATCAATGGGCTGAAGAAACATCATTCAGTCCACCCACATTGGTTAGCCGTCGAGGCTCTGCCGTTCAGAAATAATCCTGTGGTTAGATTAGGTTTCATCTAGAAACTTATCAGAAGCGGCATGTACTGGTTAACAATTCAGCAAGGGAGTGAACTCACAGTCAATCGTGTGTCAGAGAGAGCATCAGAAATAAAGTTAGACATGATATCCTTTCCAGACCGAAGATACTGTCTTTCCCGTCTCTTCGCATCAGTCTTTCGTGATCTTGACCTTGTCTCGGCCTCTTTCTTGCCTTTGTTGTTGTTCCTTGTGTCATACCGAGTTGGAAGGGTTTTGCGCCTTGGGCGTTTTTCAAAGGCATATTCCGTGGAGATTGACCTGTCGGATATATCATCGATATATAATCGGTGGTTTCTCTTGTTACTTCTTCCGTTTTGCTGATTACTGACCATCTCATGTCGACTGAGATCATCTTTGTAGCTGTTTCGAGGCTCTCTGGAGCATACAGGGCCCAGGTTGAGGCTTTCGGGTGGAGGAAGCTTCCGCTTTGGATGAGCAGTTAACCGAGGCCTGCTATCGATATGCGCGATAGGAAGGTCGTAAGGTCGCCAGTGTGAGGAGATCACGTTGGTTTCATTGTAGTCATCATGTTGGTCCGTCTCGTGTTCAGATCCTGACCAAGAATTGGTTATCTGTGTTAGCTAGGACCTAACGTAGCTGTTATTGGCCTTAGTACGATCATTGAGATGGCTTTCGCTATCTCCATGTTGGCGACGTTGAGTAACTAAGGGACAATAGCGGTTTTTAGGCGGCGAGCTCACGACATAAATCTGGGGGCGCTTTTAAACGGAAGCACTCCGGAAAGACCAAGGGCATGCTACATCAATCTTGCGATTGGGCCATGATGTAGGTAGGCGAAGGAAAATGAAGCCACTATTTTTGGCGTGGATATCCCAGTTGATGCCGTAGGGTAGTTGGTCTCAGTCATTGCCCTTGCATCTACCATACCCTGAGGCAGCTCGGCACGTCCCTGCCATGGGAGCTACCTAACCGAAGAGAAGCAGTCAGCAACTTCGTCGCTGCCTTATCCAAGTACTTAGGAGGAAGTTCGCCATATACTTACAATCGAAGTCTGTCCGTGTGTGCTATTGCATTGCGCCTCCAACTTAGCATCCAGACTGGCTCTTTCGCCCCGCCCCCCTCTCTCTTAGCAAATCCCAAATTTCCAGTCACGAGTGAGTTGGATATGCGTTTATGTCCCTCCTGGCGACCGTCCCTTGATCTTGGATTAGGGTCAGACCTGAGATCTGTTAATGGCAGAAGGCATATGCGCCTTCTAATTTGCCCCGGATGGACGGGCCAAGCATATGTTGGGAAGAAGAGATGGTCAAGTTGAGGCCGAGAAGTCAGTCGCCTTCTCCCAGGTACCTTGGCCGCCTATCTAATATGAGCTTCAGCTGCAAGAGCCACAGGACGTATCTCGATTTACTCTTTTGGCCCAACATCAACCCGGGACTGAGAAAACCCAACTTGCTTACAAAACCGCGTCGAATTTTCTTGCCTGAAGCCGATGGTAAGTATTTACGGCGTTTCCTCGATGGCTTCCCAAAGAATCCGATCAACAGAATAGCGGCCCCGCTCAAGACCCCAGTACTTGCTAGAATACAAGATGGGGATCTTTGGTACGGCATCCTGCGCGGACAATCACCACCTGTTCCTACCTCCCACTGTGTCCCTGTCAGCAGCATCGCTTATTCTGACGGCACTCGCGCTCGATTCAGACCCGCTGGCTCCCTTGCTACCCCCAAACCTACAAAGAGTCGGAGCGCAGAATCTAGAACTCAAAATCGGACCAGGGACAGTTACTCGGATCGATTGATCAGACCCGATCAAGTGCAATCTGGCAGCGTGGCTAAAGCTTGGCATTGGCTAGAGGAGTCGGAGGGGCCAAGTCAACCCGATAAGGCGCTGCCAAGGTGACATTGCATAACCTTTCGAGGTAATCCAGCAAACCGGTATTCTGCATAGCTTGGTACAGCTGCCAGTTCCTACGCGACTTCTTCGTGTAGTTCGGTCACATCGATGGAGGGGAATGGAAGTTTGGGGATTCTTGAGCATATAGTCCGAAAGGCTGCGTCATCGCCACTCCAATTCTTGTTCTAAGTTCACACTGCCGTGTAAAGAAAGGCATCACTAAAGCGTCCATTTCGTCGGCGCTGATCCCGAAGCGGTCTGAAACCCATCGTGTCTTAAATCACGCACAGCATTTCGTGGTTAGGAAAGAGGCTCACATGTTTCACGCAGGGTTCGAAGCTCCGCTTGGGTCAAAGTTGGTTTCTGATATCACTTTGGGGACTCTAAGCTTCTACTTGCGATGCGATGCTAGACCTCTTGAGCCGCGATTTGTACCCTCTAAGTCACATCTGTTGACACTACTGCAACGTCACTTTGGAGGCAACTCTACGACGGCAGGTTGACTTTATCGAAATCCATCAAAAGGAAACCATGATTGGTTAGTTGTAGGTCTGACCTTCAACCTCGAGTTCTCGATCTCATCCTTCCCCAGACATTGTATTTATGAGATCACCCTCCACTGATGACGTCGTAATGGGACACGACAGGCTCAAGGGAGATACGACGCGCTGTCTCACCTTCTCTAACAACAGTTTTGAGAAAATTTCCGCATAGCTGATTGTTCTATTATTATCACGAACCTAGCAAAGGCAGTAACTATCCCTTGCATATGTCTACTTCGCACGGTATGGAGGCCACTACCTAGCATGATACCAACGCCACGATAATGGTGATGCCCCTCGAGAGCTGCCATGGCTCCAATTAGTTTGAACCACGCTCCAATATGATGTCTCCGGCATCAGATGCACTAAGGCACTCGCCCATTTTATTGTCGCGAACCGCCCACCATCCGCCCTGGGCTTGGCGCATCTACATACATAGTGACAAACTATCCCGAAGGCGCATGGGCAGGGACCAGGTAACGGCAGTTTGTGGGTTAGGAAGACACCATCAGCAAATGACAACACTTCAACATGGAGGCCAGGGAACAATCTTTAGACGCTCATGCTTAACCAAGGAGGTACCGTGTATTGATTTTTGAGTTAGCCGTCAAAGCTTGGTTTCCTGCGGGGAGGGGAAGGGAGGGGGGAAGTGCTGGGTGCACAGAGCTGCGTCGTCACGGACCCGCATGAGCATGCCCTCATCCCTTGCTGAGCAGTCCGTCCCTGGGACGAAGGAAACCATCGGACAATGAATGGAGGGGAACAGTGGATTGTGGATTTCGCATTGCGTTGCGTTCCCCCTGGCCCTCCTCCTTCTCCCGTTTGAAGCTTGTTTGGAGACACGGGCTTGGCGGGGGCCTGCCACCGCCCGCATGCTTTGGTCCTCTTGACGCCGTTCTTGGCTGGCACTGCCTCCACGAATGAGGCCACTGACGGATGGTCGCTGTGTCTGCTACATTTGACGGCGGACGGAAACGCTCTGCGCCTGGGTTATGTCGACATCAGGGTCCGTAAATCGTTGTCCACCTTGAACGCCTGATTAGCTCAAAATATCTCGCATCGGCGAGGGACGCCACCTTGCCGCAGGTTAAGAGACCCCTGGCCAGCATCGTCATCCACGGCCGATACCCATACCAATACCCAATACCAACACCAGTCAAGTACATAACGTCCGCTGCCACATCTGCATGCCCGTTTATGATTTTCTCCTTTCTCGCTTCGCTCCGTTTGACTGGTCTGAGTTCTATTTTGCTTCCCAGATCCACCCCGTCTTGACCTTGCTCTCTCCCGACTCTCCCCCGCGCTACTGCACTGGTTGGTTGGACCTTATCCGTTTGCTACCTCCAGTCACATAATTGGCGCACGAAATCGTTTGCTCCCAATCAATTCCAAAATTGGCCGGCGGCAATTGGACGAGCTTGTGACTGTGAGAAGCAGGAAACAGAGCATACCTTGAAAAGGTATGTACTAATATTGCTATATCACTGAATCACGTTCTTTTACACGCATTGCTGCGCGGGTGCTAGCGCGTTTTGCGATGAGGCGAGGCCAGGTATCCAGTCCAACTCCTCCCCGGTAGATGCTCGATTGGCGGGGAGGAGGCAGCCCACTGATTTTATTCTCCAAACCGATCCCAAGCTCGCCTGTCTCAACGCTCTTCTTTCACCTTCATCACAATTTCCCGACCAAGGACCCAGGCTTTTGAACCCCGGAAAGCCTAATTCCTTTTGAGACCAGCGTTAAGACCTTGACAGAACTCGAATCCTTTATCGATAACTTTAATCATGGCGAAGCTATTCATCGGGTGGGTTCTGCCTCGTTCGTCCATGTCACTGCCACAGTTTTGCTAACACCTAGCAGCGGCCTTGCATGGCACACTGAGGAGAGTACTCTTCGACAGAAGTTCGAGGAGTTTGGACCTGTCGAGGAAGCCGTATGTGTAACCTATTTTCTTCCTTCGAGTGGCTCGTGGGCATCTCTTTCTTTATCCCGTCAGTTCTCTTTTGCACCGTACCGTCTCTCTAACATGGGTTCGCGAAGGTGGTGGTCAAGGATCGTGACACGGGTCGCAGCCGTGGTTTTGGCTTCGTTCGATACGCCCAGGAGCAAGATGCTCAGACGGCGATCCAAGCCATGAACAACATCGAGTACGAGTTCCTCCAATATTTTAATCTCTTGACCGGCTAGCAATGGTCCTGTTCCGAGTATGGCTTCTTACTATTGGCACAGGTTTGACGGTCGAACGATCCGCGTTGACAAGGCATCCGACAATGGACCCCGAGGAGGGGGTGGTTACGGCGGCGGACGAGGTGGTGGCCATGGCTTCGGCGGAGGTCGAGGTGGCTACGGAGGTCCCCCCTCGTACAACGCTGGACCCCAGGGCTATGGCGCTCCCATGCAATACGGCCGCGGCTACCCTCAGCAGCAGCAGCAGCAGCAACAGGGATACGGCGCTCCCCCTCAAGGTATGTGACGACGTATCAAGACAAGGTCCATTAAGCTGATAGTTTTCTAGGATACCCAGCTCCTCAGTATGGGTACGATCCCTCGCAGCAGCAGCAACAGCAGCCACCATTCCAGCAGCAGCCTCCCCAGGGCGGCCGCGGATATTGATTGGTTCGGATGAAGCTTGCGGCATATGCCTCCTCTGACGCCGGAGCTACAAGGGCTAGAATGGGGGCTTAGTGAGGACCAACGATTTCGACGAATTTTCCGCTTATGGTTTTGCGAATCCTTTGTATGAACGATCAAGCATCGGTGAGCCTGTTCGATGCAAGATATACCCGGATATTTTCTGTTGGAATCTGGTGAAGACACCCAGATCGTTGATGACGTTTTCTATTGATGCTGTGAAGCTTACGAGCTGAATTTCCTTTTGTTACCTGCTTTATTACATAGTCTCGTCGGCTTCTTTTGTCGCTCTTCGGGTTGCTTTGTCACTGGAATACCACAAGGGGAGAGATGGCTCAGTTCGGTAGTGCTAGGCATCGTCTCGACTACGGTCTATGCGATATGGATGAGGTGACGGTCAACAAAATTTGGCGACTTGTGCTAAACCACAGTGAGGAGCTCATGGAGAAAATGAAGACTTGCGGTGCGGTTGAAGTCGCCTTTCCTTCGCCTTCTCCTAAACTTGCCCTGATTGAAATTGTATGTGAACTGTGCCATCAAAGTTGCTTCTCATTCACCATACTTTTCTATCTCCTCCGCTTCCTCGGTGCTATGCTGTTGTCGGAACTCGTGATCCGCAGATGCTAGATTCAAAACCTTGGCTGAGTCCTTGCGGTTCTTCTCAATTTCTCGCACTCGTCGCGCAAGGTCGCTGATATGAACATCACCGCTTTCTGAAGCTAGCTTGCCGAGCGCAACATCCAGTTCCAGGAGATAGTCCTTATTCAGCCCGCTCGGTCCTTGACTGTGGAAGATGTGTTCAGCAAGCTTCTGAGGTTCTTGAGGTCCAACAAATTGTTCATTATCTGGCGTTCCGATATACACAAGGGTCTGGATGGACGGGGAGCCGTCAGCGGGGTGGAAGGGGGTGTAATGAATGGAGTAGCCGTTGATCTCACGGATATCGAGATACTCTTTTACTTCAGCCACTTTCTCAGGGATGATGCGGTAGGCGACTCCCCAGACGCGGTTCGGTGCCGAGACGTGATGGTCAGCGAGTTGAGCCCAGTAGGAGCGTTCGATAAGAGTGACGACGCGGCCAGGGGATTCGGGGGTGCCGCGGTGATCCTGGCTGGAAGGTATCAGTAATGAGACGCTATTTGACCTTTGCCATTGCTTTTCTAATAGGAGATGATAGGTCATACCTAGCCTATTGAGGAGGTTAGTGATATAGTCTTAGATAGTGCGGATTTGTAAGGGAAGAGACAGACCTGCCAGAAGCGACGGACATAGCCGGTAACCCAGCCTGGGATTCTTCTGTCTACATGGTCGTTAGTCAGAGATTTATTGAGCCCCAGTCTGGCCTTGTTCGAGGATTCCTCACCGAAGTGTGGCGGAGGCTTCCAGATTAGGCTCCTATGAAGTATCCGTCAGAGTGTCAAGCGAGAGGGGCGGGGCAATGGAAGTTATGGGTATGAGGGGCTGAACGAGATTGTCTTGCTTACCCGTATCCATAAAGCCAGAACTCGTCTCGGGAGTTCTGAACAGTCATGGTGAAGATGGCATACGGACGAAATTGGCTCCGTTAATGTTCTCAACCAATATGGCGAACAGTCGGCACAAGGTATCAGAGGCTTGGTGAGGAACAAAGGCTATGAACGTGTATCTGACTTGGATAGCCTGAAGCGGAGTATCTTGTACTTCAGTGGAGGCTGTTGATGAAAACTAAGATGACATTATATGTGGAGATGTTGGAATATAGAATCGATATCCGGATCAGGGTCCAAGGGAACTGGTTCAGCGAGGATGAAGTGATGGATTCATCCGATCTATGGATCGCTCGGTTGGAATAGCTCGGCTACCTTACAGTGGGGATTGAACCGCTGGGCTGAACCACTGCCACTGAACCACCTACCCAACGGCCCAACTGCACTGCACGTCACTGAGGGCCTTGCCCGGGGGTCACAGCCACCCGCATCCGCCCCACCATCGTCACGCTCCAGGGCCCCTACAGCGTCTCTTCCAGGGTTTCTGCGCCCAAGGTTAGATGTAGGCTACTCACAGGGCTATCCAGTGAAACTCAACGCCTTGCCCGCCGAACCAATTCCATTGGAGCGGTGAGGATGAGGGTTACTGATTCTGGCGTCAAGCATCCGGAGAGTAGCTGCCGTGCGATGCGTCCAGGTGTGTCAGCCCAGCTCGGTTCCGGGTTGTGGTAAGGTGGGATTTGTTCGAGTATCAGCCTGACTAAACTTGGGCTGCGGATACCGATGCCGAAGCGGAGAGAGGAGGCTCAGCTGCTGCTCAAATCACGTACAGACCACCCTTTGGCTTCCGGGGCTCTCCTCTTGGCTATCTATAATTCTCTCTCCCACGCTGTTCCCGGGGCTTCTTTGCGAGAGTCCCTGAAATCTCTTGCGAATTGATGCCGATTCCTCATTACTGTCTCTGCCCGCCCGACGACGTGATCAATACTGCCCCGCGGCCGGCGACGCACGCACCCTGAGCGATACTCGTCTTGCGTACTGCGGCTACGTACCTCGAATTATCAACGACTCGTCTCTGCCGCCTCTCCTGGATCTCGACGACTAACGACAAGTCCTATCGTTTTTCTACTTCTGAGCACCGCATTTACTATACCAAGAGGGCACCTGCCATTCGCGCCTTTCACCATGGCATACAACAGACCCTACGACCCTGATGCTCTCCCCAGGTAATCCTTCCCATTAGTCCCCCTCCCCTTCTTCGTAGCGTCTTCCCCGCGTTGCCTTGCGCGGCTGTGCGACTAGGAACTGGAGATGCTACTTCACCTTGGTCCACAACGAAACAAAGAGCTAACCCGGTGCCGCCAGATTTGCTGAACCGGAGCCCGTACGTTCATTTGAAACTTTCTAAAACTCTGTATTCTCTGAAGCCCAACTCTCACACTTGAGTACTTAGAAACACGGCCAGGCTCCGAACAATCAACCCCCGCCGCCGCAGCAGCAATACCATCAGCAGCAGCCTTACCAACAGCAGCACCAACACCAACAGCCGCCCCAGTCTCAGCAATACCAACAGCAATACAACCAGCAGCCGCGATACGATAAGCCTCAGCCCACTCACCGAGACTCTCGATCTCACAGCGTAACCTCCCCCGCCGGTTTCGGCTACATGTCGCCGCCTCCAGTACAGGGTCAACGGCCTGTGGCGCACAATCGTCCTGCTGCGAACTCAAGGCCGCCGCCCACGCTGGCGCCCGATGCTGGAGCGTCAGATCCCAGCCTGTTGCCACTGTTTCGAGCGGTGGATAAAGATGGTAATCCCAGATAGCACGGAGATCAGCTTGTATAAAGGAGCTGACTGTCAGATAGGAGGCGGCCAGCTCTCCGAGCGTGAACTCTCTGCAGCCCTTGTCAACGGTGACTGGACCGCGTTCGACCCTCACACCGTCCGCATGATGATCCGTATGTTCGACTCGGACCGCAATGGCACCATCGGCTTCGACGAATTCTGCGGGCTATGGTCCTTCCTCGCCTCATGGCGCACCCTATTCGATCGTTTCGACGTCGACCGCAGCGGCAACATCTCCCTCTCCGAGTTCAGCAACGCCCTCGTCGCCTTTCGCTACCGCCTAAGCCCACAGTTCGTCGAGCTACTCTTCCACACATACGACAAGCGCAACGAGGGCGTCATGAGCTTCGATCTATTCGTGCAGAGCTGTATCTCGTTGAAGCGCATGACTGATGTATTTAAGAAGTATGATGATGATCGGGATGGCTATATTACCTTGAGCTTCGAGGATTTCTTGACGGAGATATTGAAGCAGCTTAAGTAAGATGCCTGAGACAAAGCTACGGATCGGAAGTTGAAAGCTTGAGCCTCGAAATGTTTATGGACGAGGTGGCGCGGGTGTCATCATATAGCTCTAAGGCATATTATAGGGCTAATGTACCAGCTTAGGATGAACGGATGGGCAAATGGATGATACCCTGGGTCGAGGCTAAGGGTCCTGACTCAGAAGAGAGGAATCCTATTTCGATTGGTCAACTACCAAGTTATAAAGTCCCATTTTGCATAGAGGCGTTGTTACTTGACATCTTGTCGTTATTGCCATCGTCAAGTCATGTGGTTGAAGACTATGTGATACTATGAGGCGTAAGCCGTCCTTCGAGGTAGATAGAGAAAAGTACGTTTATCATAACCAGGTATCATAGTACGAAGGTTAGATAGAGGCGAGCAGGCAGATGAGTCTTCATCAGTATCAAATATCGGCACTTACCAGTACTCAAGTAACAGCCCATACCTCCCCTCTCACCCCCTACACTCCCTTGATCTCCCGTATGGCTAAAGTACACATCGACATTCTGTTCCCTGCCCTCTGCAACCACAAGACATGTCACAAGAATCCCGCAATTCGTTAAACCATTTCCCGTGTCGATTAGTAATTGCATCACACCAGTTATCAGGTCTCTTCCTTCACTAGAATATGACGTAGGTCTAAGGTGATTTTGGAGTATTGTAAGCGAGGTTCATGCCTGAAAAATGGGAAAAGTGCGGCGGCCCAAGAGAAAAAGACCCGTTCGCTTGTGGAGTCTGTGATGGTAGTGGATATGCCCAGCCATAAAGAAACACCGTATGTCCCGAGCAAAATATGCATATAGGAAGGAGAAAGAAAGAGGGCTCTCTGTGGGGTTTCCTCTCCGGCCGAGAGCGGCTGCTATTTTCGGTATTTTCCTCCCCATATTCTGATGTTCCTCTTATATCTGAATAGTATCGATTCGAAAAATTGTTGCAATCGGCATATATGACTAGGGTTCGTTGAGAACGTACGAGTGGTGAGGTTGTGGTCACTTGTGAGCTAGAGTGATGTTGTAAGTCTCACTCCAAAGGATTCGCGACAAAAATGCTATTTCGCAGCTGGCAGAAGTATTGAAGCTACCTTGTAGCAGAGTGACGGCTCACGAACCAGAGATTGGTGGGCGACGTCGAGAACTGCAGCGCTGCTATCTATCAGTATATCTACCACGTTTTCCCGTAACGAAAAGTAAGCCCTCACTTGAGGTGTGCTGATCGGGGCTTGCCGGCAATATTCTAATAAAATCGGGACGATCGGTTCTTCTGCCAATTATTCTCTGATAGGAGATGGCTAATGCCCAAGACTATCTCACTCGAAGCATTGAGGAAAGCATGTTGATGGCCAGAACCTATCCAAGATAAAGGTAGAAGAATCGCAGCTGTTGGCAAAGGAAGAATTGCTCCGAGAGAGATCCGCAGACCGGACAAAGTTTCCTGACGCATCGACTGGATGGACGCTTGTTCCAAAAAGGGTATCCTCGGCCTCGAATGCTCGATTCGTGGTATTGATAGCCTGAATCTTCTGTTCCGCTCCTGGCGCACAAGTTCGAATCGTTGAGTTGGTCGTGGTGAAGGAGTCGCCAAATACCGGCAACCGGGGAGGAACTTTTTCAAATGACGGGGGTCAGGCGCCAGGGCCAAACGTGGGTATCGCGGCAATTTGGAGGCGGAGTCTGCTAGGCGCATCAGTACCTTAGCCTGAAGGCGGGCTTTTGGGAGTTCGCAGTCGAAGACTCTCTTGTGTGATAGGATCCGTGCCCAGGGCCCCAGCTCCCTGCTACCTGCTCTAGGTAGCTTCCGACTTCCAGTCCTTGTTCCCGAGCAAAGGCTTCAGCCTTCGATAAGACCGATGTTGGTAATTGGGAAAGTCGGTGATAAATGTCCCTCCCCCTCTCGCGCTCTCTCCTCCTTTCGTTCGAGGAAAGGAGAATGGAACGGATGCCTCGTCACATCTCGTTTGCCGTTGGTCGAACGGCTTGTGGAAACGCTGGACTTGCCTGGCGCGAAGGAGAACGATCCATTGATGACTCGATGAGAATCTTGTCCTCATCCGATACGCCTTCCCCCACTAAACAGCCCGACAGTGCTAGACGGTGCTAGGCGGTGCGACGCGGGGTCACCGCCCTGAAGAATAAAGCCGGACTTATCGTGAGCGCGGGATTGGCGGCATTGGCGACCTCGGTTGGTCTCCGGCACACAGTTACTCGACTTCCGCCCCTAGACTTGAGCATCTTGTTAGACTCGAATTCGAGCGTGAGCAATGCCGTCCCCCTATCTTTTGTGCTTTCTGCGCCCTCCACTTCGAGGGCCCCTACACAAGTGAATGTCGATCGACCGGAGCAGCTACCCCTTCGTCTCACGGTCTCTTCCCAACCCAACTCACGTTCGTTGACATGTTGACGACGACCTCCACTGGTATCTTGGACGATTCGGGGCAGAGCACAAGTTGAGGTACAAAGCTACTGCGGGCGTTGCACACGCTTTACATGTTCTCAGCCGGGAGACGGCGAACGCGCAAAAGTGTTGCCACCGGCTGCATCACCGGATCCCCTGGTTCAGGACGTGATTCGATACCGAGACGGCGCCGACTCCGAGGCCGATGTTGTCATGCCTCGAGCGTCTGGAGTGTCAACAACGCCGTCGCCGGTCCAGCGGTTGACTTTTAACGCCACATCGGCCGTGGTTGACTTTTGGAGCTCTCGACCAATGCGGAACAGCTACTCTCCAAGCTCTAGCTCTTGAGCTCTGGCCCACGCCCAGCTCGTGGCAACGAGGGCACATGTACGGAGTACAAGGTACCTTGTCGCTCAGATGTACATGTGATGGCACAGCCGGAGTTGGATTAGGAGCGTGGCAGTTGACCTCTGTCCGGCCCCGCCGACCAATCTTTTTGCATGATCCCGAATTAGTCCGTGACTGTTTCGCGATGAAGAAAGATGACATCTCCCCTATCAAGCGGTGAGCCAACCGCAAACTGATACCGAGCAGCAGAAGCTTCGATGCTCCATCTCGTCGGCCTTCAGGGCTCAACCTCAATTCTTTGACAGAGCCCAAACGAGCTCCACCCTGCTGCTAGGCTCTGGAGCTCCCCCCTGTCGTAAAGGGTAGCTCAGGGCGATACAGACCCGGTCGATGAGACCCTTTCTCCAGCTGGCCTCCACATCCGTCCATCCAGAAGCCCGCCCGAAGCCCAGCTTTGCTGCTTGTCTTTCATTCTTGCTCCACTGGCGCTGCCAGCCACGAGCCCAAGTCTCATCCTAGACCACCCCTCCCCCTCCATCACACTCCCGAGTCATTGCAATGGGAACCAATTGATTTGCTGATGGGGGCGCTTGGTCCTTCGAAAAGAAAGGGAAAGAAAAAAAAACCAGGAAGACGAAGAGCTTGCTTCCATGCTTGGCTGACCCCGAGGTGGCGGCTACCGGGGGGGTATCTTCCTTGGAAGAGGCTTCCTTGCCGGGATACTATAGAACACCCCCAGGTGGCCAGGATCCAACCAAACAGAGTTTCAGCAGACGAACCGCAGGAGAATAAACGCGGCTCACAAAGGCGCCTTTTTGTCCAATTTTCTCTCCCTCTCTCTTTCTCTGCTCTTTTGGCTTAGAAGCTTTGCTAAACAGCTTACCCACCCCCCGAGCTTCAGCTTCATTGGCCGTCCAGACAAGTCGTTCGAGGTACACGGCCAGGGAAGACGAAGCGACGCAACCCTGCTCTCCGTCGTCCAATTCCTTTTTCGGGTGCGCTTCCTCATCCATTCGCCTTGGCCTGATCGAGCGAGTTGCGATATTAGGAAAGTGACGGGCGACGGTTCAGCCCTGCTGTGCTGTCGCTTCTCGCTGTGCCGCCGAGTGAACTGAGTGTGGCCAAGAGGTTCATGTTACTGTGAGAAGCTCTACCGGCATCAGGACCTTTGCTTTCTCCTCACACACCTACACGCCTACACCTCCCGGTACCTCAACCGAAGCTCCGTCTCTCTTTCAGCCCAGCTCCGGCACCACCTGTTCTCCCTCACTGCCGCCGCTTTCCCGCGCTCACACCCTGCCCTCTTCCTCATTTGACCTTTGCCCATTGCTTCACCCACACCTTACCCAGAAGCATCCCCTTTGCCTCCCACTTACTTACCTCTTTACCTAAGATAGCTCGATCTTCATCTTACCTTGCCTTAGCATTCTTCTCCCTCCTGTAACTCTCTTCCTTCTCGACCTCTCCAACCTCTTGCCTCCTTCCCACCTCCAACGCCTGGTCAGCTCCGAAACGCTTACTGTAACACAGTTGCCCATGTGCAGGATAAGCTCCAGTCGCTCTCCTCAAGCTTCAACTTGATATGCTACGGCTTGATTCTGCCATTTCTACGCCAATTGGTCTTTTTGCTCCTCTTGTCTCGACGCCTGCCTCGACCTCTTATCCTTATCACCACCTCGTCCCGCCGAAGAGCCATCGCGAATGGTGGGGTCAAGATGCCGCCTCGATCATCTTTAACATCTTCTTTCTCAATCACTGACTCTAACAATGAGGTTGTCTGCCCTCTCCGTAACCAGGATGGGTCCAGCTGCCGGAAGCGATGCATCGGCGTAAGTTGTTTGGTCTTTCCCTTCACCCCGTAGCGGCATCCTCCATCACTGTGCGCCCGCTCTCTGCCAGCCGAGCGTTATCGTCATCGCTCTCCGTCGTCGTCGCCCAAGAGCTACTGACAGCTCAATTCATCAACAATCGTCCTCTAACCTTTGGCTGGAACTTGCAGGAGAAACGATACCGCTCCATGCAGGAGCACATCCGCCGCGCTCACCCCGAACACTATATTTCCAAGCTCCCTGCCACTGAAGAGAGCTTCCTTCTCATGATCAACACCCCACCGTCGGAGCGTCGCCATCCCGACCAAGGCTCAAGTTCAGTTGCTCAGAGTTTGTCCCACCCTCTTCCAAAGCCCTGCTTCTGCACGGCTGACCAGCTCCAAGGTTTCCACGACCGACAAGTCCACCACCGCGATGCATCAAGCAACCCAGGTACTCCCAGGCACGTAGATGACTATGCTGGCAACGGCGCGCCTATGCTTGGTGCTGCCAGAGCTGCCGCGGCACTGGCGGAGCTCCATGGCATCAAAAATGAACGAGACTCGGATTACGATGGTGTAAGTTGACTGCCCCCTCGCCCTTGACCCCGCCATCTATCTTCGCTATCGATAGCATTGATAGCGACGAGCTTCGACGTCATGGGCTAATTGTTTGTGCGTGTATCCAGGATTATTATTCCGACCTCGACGGACGACGAAGACCTCGAACATCAATTGAATTGCCTCCTATTCAGCTCTCAAATCACGAAATCACGAGCGACCCCTATTCTTCGGCCAATTCCCATAGACAGCGTGATTTTCTGCCTTCGATTCTTGCCAACTCGCCACCCGGTCGTTCGTCAACACTTCCTCCTCTCCAGCGACCACTCGGACCCAATCGGCCCCGGAAGCAATCGGTGACCAAGCGAGGACGAGACTCCCATCACAAGAAGAAGACTTCTCGCGGCTCAGCAGCCGAATGGCTACGACGAATGCAGAACGACGAGCGATTCAGACCAGGTAACGACCGAAAAGCCCTATCTGCAGAACCCTCTGCGGACTATGGAAAACGTTGGGAAGACCTCATAGATGCTGCTGACCAGGCTGCTTCAGCCGCCGGCGATATAGACGAAGACCGTACGCCTGTATGTTCCTGTTGCTTCCACTTCTCCGCTGTCCATGTCTGATATCTGAGCAGGTCCCTCAATCCCCCGTGTCAATGCATCGAGCTTCTCTACCACCATTTCAACATCAACAGCACTTCCAGCCTGGCAGCTATCAGGCGTCCCCACTACAGCAGGCCTTGACCCCGCCCTCCTATGGCCCAGACACCATTGAGCCATTTCCATCCGTGGAGAGTGGCGAGAGTGGGGAGAACTTCCACATCGGATCTGGCGGCTTGTCGGATTCTTCACCGAGATATTCAGCTCAGAGCATCCAGATCTATTGTGCTGCTTGTCAGGGCTTCTCACTGCTCAAAAACTCTTATGCTTGTACGGAATGTATCTGTGGTCTCTGTCCAGCTTGTGTTGAAGTTCTGATGGCAGAGCAAGGAGCAAGAAGGAAGTGTCCCCGCTGTGCTACCATTGGCGGACGGTTCAAGCCTTTCCAGCTCGATATTAGATAAAGGCTCCTCGCGGAGACTCACATTTTCTGCATTTCGTGTCTATTTGGGTTTCGGGGACTGCACATTGAACCGGCGCAAGTGGAACTATACCACGAACTTGCTGCTTGATGCAAAGCAAGAAGGCGGTTTGTTTTTTGTTTTTTTTGAGGGGGCGGGATTTTCTTTTTCTTCTGCAGCACGACAAATGCACGATCTGATGGTTGATCCTTATCTGGAATAGGATACCTTTTTTTTTCTTTGACGCGGACTTGGGTACAGGAGTTGGTCGGATAAAATATGGATAGGATAATGCGTCTTTTTTGATTTTTATGTGCTTTGTTTTTCTCCCTATCGTCTGCTTGAGTATCATGCAGACACATCAATTGTTACCAGATATGATGAGGTGACCAATGAACGCTAAGTCCGCACGGCACGTTATATATACGGGAGTATGGGACCAAGCACCTCAGAAGTTATAGAATACCACAACATGAAAGCGGAGTCGGTTTCGGGAACTCGTCTAGTGATCTTCTGCCACAGACTCAGGGTTATTGTCGGAAGATTTCCTCGTAAATCTAACCAGTCTATGTTATATGCCATAACCTGACACCCAGATCCAATCCTTTCGTTGCTCACTTCTTCACGTCTTTATCCTTCTCCTTCTTCAAAAGTATATCTCTTATTGCAGCTCTGGCGTTTCGACTACCTCCCAACTTTGGCCCTTTGAGCATCTCCTCTGTACCTGATCGCACCGGCTGCGTCGTCCTTTTCTTCTTCAGTTGCCTTTGTGCAACATCGTCGTAGAATTGGCGACGGAACTCCTCGGCCAGACGCTCGTCGGCAGCACCGTCTTGTTCGGGACCAGTTTCTAGAGGTTCCGCGGGGACATCGTAGACGTCGACTACATGATGTTAGTCGGGTAAGATACTGAAAGGGTGTGTTGTTTGACGAACGTTTGGTTTCGCGAAGGATCTCTTCGACAAGCTGATCGCGCTTAATATCGTCGCTTCCTCTCCTGTTCCTTGGCCGCCAGGGTCTCCCATCCTTGTCCAACCGTCTCCTCTTCCCCGTTCTATCTCTGGGCTCATCCCTGCCGGGATTTTGGCTGGTCTCTTCCTCCGCAAGGTCTATCTCCATTAATCTCCCTTGCAGAATCTCATGTCCCTCCATCTTCGACTGCGCGACTGGGACATTCGGGCTTGGCGCATCTTGCGAAGTGGGTTCTCTAGCTGATGCAGCGCGATTAGAAAGCCTCGATTCTATATATTTCATCCTTGAATGATTAGTCCGTGCTTCATGGATGGAGCATGCAGTGGAGCGTACATGTGCTTGTCGTTCATATCAGCAATGATGCCCGTCTGATGTGTGAAGCGGTTCGTGATACTCGGGAGTGCTGCTTCCTGTGATTCGTCTTGAGTACGCAAGGTGAGGGCAGTAGAGTTCCCATCGTCAGCGCGTGAGGTCGTAGTGAACCCTACGCCACGGAGACGGGGTTTGCGGGCGGTCCGTAGCTTGAGCGCTGCTGTAACTGAGGGTTCGCCTTCGTCCGATCTGGTTTCCAGGGCGCTGCTGTCGAGCAGTTCTGTTTCTAGTTGAGCGTTTGACGCAGGGGTTTCTTCATCGTTGGTGCGCTGACGGTAGGCTTTTCGTTTCTTTCCTGCCCGGAATTTGATTTGCGCCGGGACATTTTCTCCTGTCGACATATGTGCCATGTTGTTGAATGAAGGTTGTCAGGATAAAAGGCCAGCTTCCAGTGAGTGATTGGACAAGTGTGAGCTCAGGGCCCGTTAACGAAGGATGCGGCAAGCGACATCGAAGTCGCGGACTTGCATCTTATCGGCGGGCCGGTGATTTGCCGGTATCCCATGCCCCTCTAGAGTTCCATAGGAGCTTCGACTTATGTCTGGCGCCATTCTCCCTCCAAACATAAGTGATCGATCAGTGCGTCGACCCCTTAACACAACAAAATGGCGAAGAGAGTACGACGGTACCCCGGTGCCCCTATTTCCCATTCCCCCTAACCTCATTCAGGTCTTTTTTATTGCCCACGGCGGGCAAGTTCAGGGTATGCTTCCTACAGTTTCATTTTAACTATAAACTGACGTCAGATCAGGAGTTGGCTTCAGGTTCGTGGAATGGTTTGGGGGGAATATGCGACGATCCAGGACTGATAGAGCTCAGATACTTTGCTCAAAAGAGGGCTGTCGAGTATAAACTCACTGGCTGGTGTCGAAACACGCCGGACAACAAGGTTCATGTGAAGAGTTGACTACAGATGTCCCGTTTACTGATATAGGGTAGGTCGAGGGCGAGGCACAAGGTGACGATGATGCCGTTGATAAATTTCTCAAGGATGTCGACGAGGGCCCGCGACATGCTAAGGTGGCTCAGCTCACGAAGGAAGACCGGGATCTGGTCGAAGGAGAAGGTGAATTTGAGGTTCGAAGTTGAAGATCTACTTTCAACGCAAAACGCCATGCCCTGATTGTATCCTATGCTGTATACGTTGCCCTGATCTTAAACCTACGCAATTGCTTCAAAACCCCCTTCCACGCCTCTTTATAACTGGCTTTTTTACTGCCCCCTGAGTGACAAATTTCTTCCCATCGCTACCGATCTTCTTCTTTGTAGCCCGCTCCGTCTCTGCTTGTTTGCGCTCCTCCTCTCTTCGTTTATCCTCGGCCATCTTAGCCTCGATCTCCATCTTGCGGTTGAACTCGGTTTCGGTGACTCGCTTGTCTCGGATGGAGTAGCCCTTTTCCTTGATGGAATAGAAGACGCCTCCGAGGTCAGCGAGCCAGTGAGGATCTACGGCCGTAACCGTTGACACGTAGACTTTGGAGGTGAGGATCAGTTCGTGATATACCACGTAGTCTGGTGGATGCCCAGCATATAGTGCACTTGTTGGGTGTAGCTGAACGCCAAGGTTCGTCCGTAGGTTGATATACTCTCCTGAGCCCTTGTACTTGGCCGCCTGGTGATAGTAACCAGAACAGATGCACTTTCGAATAAGGTCCCAGTCCATACCGCAGCTGAGCATCTGCATCTTTTGCATCCTGACGATGTCTAGGAGCTGTTCCCGAATTTCTTTGGCCCGCCTCAGAGACTTTGGATGAAGAAAGTGCTTGATGCACCATCCATCTGAATATCCGTTTGCCTTCCATGCGGAATAGACTTGGAGGTACGTCAGATGGTCGGATTCATGGACCCAGAACTTCTCACGTTGAGTATCGGCCTCGTCTTGCCTCTCCTTGGGTCTGTAAAAGACATTCGGCACCGACAGCATAGACACAATGGTAATCATCTCCTCACTGCACCCATACTCCTCGGCAGTGATCAAGAGCTTTGCTAGGGATGGATCCATTGGGAAAGCGCTCATCTTCCGTCCAAGTTCTGTTAGCTCCCCAAGATTGTCAAGTGCTCCCAAGGCCCAGAGGTCGAACATGGAAGTCGTGATGGTGTCTTGTGGAGGGGGATCCATAAAGTCAAAGTCAAGGAGATCTCGAACGCCCAGAGATTTGAGCATCAGCACTGTATTGGCGAGGTTGGTGCGCTGGATCTCAGGGATCGTTTGCAAATACAGCTCCTCCTTGAAAGCCTTCTCGGTAAAGAGTCGGAATGCCTTTCCAGGCCCAGTTCGACCGGCACGTCCAGAACGCTGCGAAGCATTTGCCTGCGAGATGGGGGTAATCTGGAGGGTATCCATACCCATCTTGGGGTTGTAAACCTTCATCTTGGAATAACCAGCGTCTACGACATATTTAATACCATCGACTGTCAAACTGGTCTCGGCAATATTTGTAGCAACGATACATTTGCGGACTCCTGGCGCAGCCTTGTCGAAGATCTTGGCTTGGAGATCCGCGGGCATCTGACTGTAGATCGGTAGGATGCTCAGCTTTGGGGGATCGTTGAGTGCATCTAGGCGTTTCTGCACCAGCTCGCAGGTAATCTCAATATCTTCTTGACCTGTCATGAAAACCAGAATATCTCCTGGATCCATTGAAACATGAATCGCCAAAACTTGCTGGACTGCTTGATCGACGTAGTCTTCGACGGGTGATCGATGGAACATGACGTCCACCGGGAAAGTTCGTCCTGGAATAATGAACTCGGGTGCACCGCCAAAGAACTCGGAGAATCTCTTTGAGTTCATAGTGGCGGATGTGACGATGAGTTTCAAGTCGCGTCGTCTTTGCAAGATCTTCTTGAAAAGGCCCATCAAAATATCAGTGTTAAGAGCACGTTCGTGCGCCTCATCCATAATGACACATGAATAGCGGTCAAGGTCGGGTTCGTTGAGGGACTCCCTGAGAAGCACGCCGTCCGTCATGTATTTGATAGTAGTTTCCTTGCTGGTGCAGTCCTCAAATCGAATCGCGTAGCCAACCGTACTCCCAAGTTTCACTTCCATCTCTTCGGCGACTCGCTTTGCTACACTCATCGCGGCAACTCGCCGGGGCTGAGTGCAGCCAATCATGCCAGTGTTTCCATAACCATCCTCATACAGAAACTGCGTCAACTGTGTTGTCTTGCCGGATCCTGTTTCGCCTACACATATGATGACCTGATTTTCTCGAATCACTCGTAGGAGATCCTCTCGAACAGCAAAAGCCGGTAGATATTCTCGTTGCTCCCTCAGCGTTTTTGTTTGACTGAAATTGCTCGCTCCAGCGGACTTCGACATGTGTTCGCTAAACTTATTTCCCTTGCGCTCGGTTTTCTCTCCGTCGTCCTCTGCAGGAACAGGCAACGCACTATCTCCGTCTTCTTCCTTCGCACCTATGATATTTCCGAGAGTGGTCCCTGTAATGCTCGTAGCTTCCTGAGCTTGTCTCTGTCGCTCCTTCTGTTGACGTGCTTCCTTCACTACTTTACTCCCCTTTCTGCTGAAGACAGCCATATCGCTTTGATAGTCTCTTACGGCTGGAACGGGTTCCAGCTGCTTGGTGAAGATCGTTCGCCCATCTAGGAACGGTGGCCGCAAATCATGGACGAGGAGATGAACACGCGTCGCTTCTTCTTCATCAAAGTCCGCACTCATGTCTCTTCGCTGCGCAACACCAGACACCAGCATTCGATTCGTTTCCCAGGCATCATTTTCCCGATTTCGCTGCTCCCTTCGTGCGTCATACCGGCTTGCCATCTTCTCAGCTTTCGCGGATTCCGCTTGTTGATTCTCCCACGCCGACATTTCATAAGACCCGAAAGGATTGTGAGAATCGTCTCCGAAAGTATAACCACCTAGTTCATCGCCCCCGTACCAGTCTCGATCTAACGCTTTCGAGTCTTCCTCTGTCGGCTCCGGGCCTTCAGGTTGTCGGAGTGGTGTCGACGCGTAGTGCGACTGCGCGCGAGGTGTTGCGCTCCGTGATCCAGCCTGAAACCGACTGTGAGGACGAGCAGATTCTAATCGTCGTCGCTTGGGATTATACCCGTCATATTCTCGATCCTCGCCCATTTTCCTAGCTGAGAAATTGGAGTTATTTGGGGTTGTAAAGGAGAAGTTCTATAAACAGAGGCGCTGAAGGATAATGCCGTCACTGCAGACAACGGAGTTTACCCGACGGAATCCTTATCGATAAACCCCACCTGAATTTTTTGTCGTAAATTTATTGAGCTTCTATCCCACCAGCGGAAGCAGGCGTCAAGTACATACAATTAAGATACCCCGACGTTCGTCATGTCGATGATTACAGCCGTGCAATGGGTCCCTCGAGGCTTTGCGGCGCCATTTCCCTCAAAATACACTCTGGATGAAGCAGAGTTTGAAAGGATAGCAGAATTGGCGAAGCTGCAGCTTGATGATGCCGAAGAGGACTTGAAAGAGGCAGAGGATAAGGAGGAGAATGGTGCGAAGGAGGAGGTCGAAGAGATGAAGGTTGACACCTCAAAGTCGGAGGCCGATTCAAAGTACGTTACCGCCATCTGAAGAATGCACCACTGCTGACCAAGAGCACCTAGAACTCCCATCGGCGACGATGACCTAAAGGAATACGATCTGGAGCACTACGATGATGACGACGAGGACGAGCCGGTGGGTAAGGGCGAGGGAATGGCCATGTTCGGCAATGTCAGGTCGCTGGCATACTACGAGTCAAATAAGGAGGACCCTTACATCACATTAAAGGGTGAAGGAGAGGACGACGATGAAGATCGAGAAGATCTTCAAATCTTGGCGACGGACAATCTCATCTTGGCCGCAAAGGTGGAAGATGAGATGGCACACCTCGAAGTATATGTCTATGAGGATGAGGCGGACAATCTCTATGTTCACCACGACATTATGCTGCCTGCAATCCCCCTCTGCGTCGAGTGGTTAGACATGCCCGTTAACAAAAATGGGGCGGAAAAAGATGCGACGGGAAATTTCGTTGCCGTCGGCACCATGGACCCCGACATCGAGGTATGGGACCTCGATACTATTGATTGCATGTACCCGAACGCAATCTTGGGACAGGGCGCCGATGCGGAGTCGGCTAAAAAATCGAAAAAGAAGAAGAAGAAGTCAAAGATTAGCGATGAGTACCACGTGGACGCCGTTCTATCTCTCGCTGCGAATCGAAAGCATCGTAACCTACTGGCCTCAGCTTCTGCTGATAAGACAGTAAAGCTGTGGGATCTCAACACCACGAAGTGCGCCAAGTCGTACACGTATCACACCGACAAGGTGTGTTCGCTGGCGTGGCACTCTGTCGAGTCAACAGTGCTCTTGAGTGGAAGTTATGATCGGACAGTGGTAGCGGCCGATATGCGAGCCCCTGATGCAAAGGTGCCACGATGGGGGGTGGAGAGCGATGTTGAGAACATTCGGTGGGATCCCCATGACCAGAACTTCTTCTACGTCTCGACGGAAAACGGCGCGGTCCACTACCATGACATCCGGAATGCGCCATCGGATCCCACAGCCACTAAATCGGTCTGGACATTGCAAGCCCACGACGAATCTGTTTCTTCCTTTGACATCAACCCTGTGGTTCCCGGTTTCTTGGTCACTGGGTCGACTGACAAGACGGTAAAGCTGTGGAACATCCAAGAATCTGGTCCATCGCTAGTCGCGTCACGCAACCTTGATGTGGGTAAAGTGTTCTCCACCACCTTCGCCCCAGATGCAGAGGTGGCTTTCCGTCTCGCAGTGGCTGGCAGTAAGGGAACCATGCATGTATGGGATACTAGCACCAACGCCTCAGTCCGCAAAGCCTTTGCCCACCGGGTGCCGGAGCAGAAGAAGGACGTCGAGGACAGATTGGTCGGAGTGGAGGATGACGAAAGTAGCTCAAGCGAGGATGAGGGTGAGGGTGACGAAGGAAATGGCAAGCAGGATGACGATTCCATGGATGAGGATTAAGGCAGATACCAAATTCTAGTCTAGGAAAGGTAGAGAGAGACTTGGGTCACCTAGCATTGGGGATCACGGTCGTAAATTAATGGTCCAGTTTTCAAGCACTGAATTACGGCCGTACTCTTGTTTCTGGTATGTGGCTTCCATAACAATGTAGTATGGTGATACGTATCTATGGCGGACTTGGCTGAGTAAATGTCACCAGATAAGTTTAATGGAAATGCAGCCTTTGAGATTATACAGACCCAGGGCACGAGCCGGACGCATTGACATCTACATGGTACAAGAAGAGGTCAAAGCATTGGGTTAGGACTTTGAACCAAGTTTTGGATACCTTGCTCAACCACCACTATTGAAGAGCAGAGTGGATGAGGCAGGTAGGCGGTACAGCAACCTGGCTTTGGCTGCCCTAGTACTTGTACATGTACGCACTTGAATAATCGAGGAGGAGAGAGGAAAGACAGGGCGAGACCTTACACTGAGCCACGTAACGTTATCTAAGAGAGAGTGTGGGAGGTTGAAAGTGTCGATTGAGGCGAGGGCACCACGTCACCTACCACGATGAGTTAAGTTGTTTTCTCCCAACATTTTAAGGTTGGAGTCCAAAACATCGACGGCCTTATCACAAACACTAGGTATCGACGGCACCACCTAAAATGGAAGCCTAGGGCTATTTTGATTGGTTTATCTTAGATGAAAACTCCCACTTACTTTCCGCCCCACCTCCTGATTCGGGTATAGCCCCGCTATCGCCAGTTTCCATCTCCGACAGCATCATCAACTCATGCTCAGGTTCTACCTTCATAAAGCTAGCCTTCGAGCGCATGCTGGCCTTCTTAGCAGGCGGGCGGTACAGCTAGATTAATGTTAGCTTAGTGTTCGACTAGGCGCTAAAGAGTTGCAAAAGCTTCCCACTCTGGGAATATGTACTTTTAGGGAAAATACAGCCAGTCACTAGGAAGGTATGGTCGATGTTTGCAACAAGGCCGTTGACACTTGGGCAGGCGTAGAATCTCGCCAGACTGGAACAGGCAATTTGATGTTGAAATCGTGTTGGCACCTAGAATCGTGATTCTTTGTCGATCCCGGCACGGGCTGGCGCTGACGGTGGGGAGAGACGCTTGCGCAGGCACCGGAACGCTATCCATGAATAGCTTCTGGGGCTTGAAACAGAACACCGACTAGAGTCTCAGGTTTCGGACAAGTGCTCCGTGAGCCATCCAATCAGGAGAGCACGGCCGTTTTCCCGTGCTTAAGGGAGTGCGCCTCAATTTTCCTCTAACAAGACCATGTCATAGTTCGTCCAGGCTTGATCAGGTTTTCGGTTTGAAGGAGGGGTGAAAGCATGCGTTCAGGCGTACAAAGCAAAGCGAAGTCCATGCGTCCAGACACGACATCAGGCCAGAAGTGTCATGCACGGCAGGCCTTCAATCCTCTGTGGGTCGCGTGCGTGGCCGACCCATCACAGGCAGAATAGCCCGTGACCAACTGCAAGGCTGCCCAACTGCATGATGAGTTTTCCATCGGCCTGTCGGCTTGCCACTCAAAGGCCTCGCAGTAGCGCGGGCGAAATCGACGTTTTTGGCGCTTCTGGATCGTGGTGGAGGGTTTTCTTCATGGCCAGGTTCGATTGGGGACCACGGCGCCGTGGTGGAGAGGCAGAAGCGCAGCGAACCCTTGAGCGTGCAGTGGGGGGCCGTAAACACAGCCAACGCCTTTCGTGTCAGTGGTACTTGAGTTCAAGCCGCTCCCGTACCAATTTCCATCTGTGATTGCATTCGGAGGGAAGTACTGTGTACAGCTCGAGCGCTCTCTCTAACCTCTTCCACCCCCCTGAAGGATCCAGCGGCATGTACCTGAGAGCCACCAGACACCCCAGCAGCTGGGCCACTACCGGCTTCCTCTTTGGCGCCAGCAGTTGTCTCGTGCAGGGTGGGCAGAGGGATAAAAGGGAGATGGGGAGGCGGAGACGAGCGCGATTGGGCTGGCGCCGAGCCATTTTCCCATGATGACAAGGATGGCGCTGTTTGTGTCTGACCAGGGGCGAGCCGGTCTAACAGGCATATCCACCGTTATCCCACATGAGATCAGCCAACGGGCAAGGGGGCCAAAGGGGGGAATGTCCGGGAACTAGGTTGAAGAAGAAAAGAAACAGGGGTGTGCGGGCTCGTGGGAGGTGGACGGACTCTTTATCCCGTCCTGTTTCCCAATATCTTTGTTTCGTCCCCCCTCCCGTCCCACACGCGCAAAAACCACACACTCTTTCGTCTCCAAACACCCTCACCCTCTCCTTTTGCTCAGAAGGTTGTAAATTCGCTTCTTTTGTGTCATTTCGCAGCGCCAGCCGCCTCGACTACGATTGCCTTTCCCGCCGACGTGTCGACCACTGCGCGCCGTTTCATTTCTCCCTAGCTGTCAAAACTCTATATACGCCGCCCTCCGATCCGCGTATATCCGCAAACCATTTCGCCTTCTACGAAACTTCTATATCCTTTCGGACTATCATCGCAGGATCGACTGTCCGCGCCACTGGTATCGACCACAGCCTTCGACGTCAAACGTTCCTTTGCAATTCATCACTTGCTCCGTGAAGCAGAGTGATCCACTCTCCCTTTTTTGGCAAAGAATAAAAGCGCGACGCAAAGCAAAAACCAACAATCCTTCAGCCACAGGAGTGCAACCAAAATAGCCAACTCAAGCAAGGGCCGGTTTCCTTGCTGTACCACGCTTTCGACATCCTCACAGGTTGCGCGACACGAAAGTTCGCTTGCACAGATCGACACTGATTTCACCTCACCTGGCACCAGCGGACGGACCGACAAACGGGAGATCATCTATCTCCTACTCACCCACGGGGCTGCTTTATTGCTCGACTATCCCCCAGGTCACACGCCGCTTTTTTTTCCTCACTACTTGAGTCTTTGGGCTCTTTTGCGACCACCTTCCGATTTTAGATTGGTATCAGTTTAGTTGGAACTCGCCAGCTGCCACATCTAGCTTCTGAGATTGGTATTTCATCAACGTCCCGCCTCCAACTCTTGTTCAACTTTTTCGGCTACACAACCCTCAACATGTCGTCGCTATCGCGCGCTTTTACAACGCGAAAGGCCAAGATGAGCCTGGACTCGACTGATCGCTCCAGATCACCCCAGCGCAGCAACTCTACCAGAGAGCATCGGGGACCGATTTTGAGACACAAGATCTCTGCGCCTATTCAACTCGTCCACACCACCAACATGCTCTCCTACAACGCTCCCGATCTCCCTCGGCCTTCCATCGGCGCCTCGTCAGCCAAATCGGATGTTGGTTCTGAGGCCGACTCTCTGGCCGAGTCTACACCGCCTACGAGCCCCGATGTCTCTCCCGTTAGCGGCTGCCCTTCTCCCGAGCCAAACCACCTTTCAAGCTATTTCTTGGCTCCCGAGAAGGTCCAAGCCGCTGTCAACAAGGTCGAAGCCCCAGCCATTCCCCAGCGATCGCCATCGCACACCAAGAAGAACTCGTATGATGCTATTGCTCGTTCGCGATCCATTTCGCGACTATCTAGAGACTCCGAGCATACTCTCTCCTCTAAGGCCAGCTTCACTTTCTCTAGATCGTCGTCAACCTCTACTACGGCCTCGTCCGTCGCCAGCGCTGCAGTCCAAGCACAAAAACCCGGTGCAATAGTGATGCCCTCGCCCACACCCCCAACAACCCTTCAGCAACGGATGTACGCCAAGGAATCACATCCTTTCGGACATGAGTTGGCTCAAGTCACTGAACTGGCTGAGGAGTACGGTGCGAAGGGTGGCTCGACGATGCACGAGGATGAGCTCGAGTTCATGCAGAAGCACGGCCTCCTTCAATTCACGGCTGACGACTATGTCGGGGAGATTCAGAGCCTTACTTCAACCTTCTTTCATGAGGCTGCCACACACGCTCGTGCTACTGCCCCGCTGTGGATCTAGATCATACTCGTTGACCGGCTTGCCGGTATTGCATTCATTCGGCTGTACATATTTGTTAGATAACTTATGACCATGAGATGAGGCGGACGCGTGCTGGTGGAATCAGAGATCCCCCCCGCACTTGGAGAAGTTCGCCAATGGAAACTTGTCCTTTGTTCTATGGCGTGATCTCTGAAGGAAATCGGAACTGGAGCTGTGGGATACCAATGACTGATGGATGACTGCTACTTGGTCACCAAGGAACAAGGAAGAAAGGCGTTCAAGAGAACCGGGGTTTTTGTTTTTAGTTTTCATAAAAATATGATGTGTGTATTTTGCGATGTGGATGTTCACCACGTCTAGAACGGCAGCACATTTATTCGATTGCTCTCACCTTCCTGATGGACAAAAAATTGATTGTGATATCTGTGGCAACGCGACATTTAGCTCAAACGTCGATCAACATGTTGCAATAAAACTTCCAAGTCAAATCGTTAATGCATCGACCTGATTTGTGAAGGAGGGTAGGAAACCGGCACGTGGAGTTCGTGTCCTAGAATTCATCTATCCTAAACCATGAGCCCCTCCCCACGATTAATGCCCGCCTCGCATGACGAAGGCGGTCATATGCCAGGACCCCGCGTCACAGTCTCTCAGTCTGCAAGAGCAGGTGTCATTGCAGGTTCAAGGTCCTGATATCTGAAGGCGTGCGCATGTGTGGCGATGTGTGGGATGCGCAAAGTAGCTCACGAGGAGGTGTGCTGAGAAGGCCCGGCCCTGCACGAGGCCGGATGGGTGAATGGTGTCTGGGTTCTGGGAGGGATTTACGACCTCGTTTTATATGCCAGCAAGCATGCGGGATCGCCGTCCCGCCACAAGAATAGGAGACAATCCATGTACGCCGGGCAAGTCGGAGTGCCTTAACCAACCCATTAGGCCTAAGGCCTTCCAAACCATCTCGACGCGGCTGCCCATTATGTGAATTATGGACGAACATGGCGCTGCAGGATCCTAACCAGGAAGTCTGCCGAAGTTTTTATAGTGCTGCGTGTCTGTTCTCGACGTCTAGCTTGAGATGCGATCTATACCCTTAAACTCCAACGGCTGCGAGGGCTGGAGATCGATCTCGCTCACTTAGACCCAGGTTTCGCATCTTGATCTCCGTTGATCGACGTCCGATTCACCATGAAACCCGCACCACTCAACCAAGACGCCATCCTTGAGTCCCTCCGCGGCCAAACCCTTCGTATCCCTAACCTTAAACCCCTCTTCCGCGCCTGGCCTACTGACCAGGTGAATCCGCACTACCACGCCATTGTCCCGCTGGTCGACCAAGCCATCGACCGCATCGTCACCAGCAATTCGTCGATAGCAAAGTGCAAGAACGACGACATTGCCCTGCTGGTGGCGCTGTGGTACCCACAGGCGGAGCGGCACGTGTTGGAGGCCCTATCCCTGTATGCCGTCTGGTTGATATGCTGGGACGACTATGTGGATGCCAACGAAGGGGAATTGGCGGGCGATCCCAAAGCTGCGCAGGCATGGAGGGTGAGGACTTCGAATGTGATCATGGGAGCCTTGGGGACATGGGGGTCGGATCAAACAAAAGCTGATGCTGTGAATGCAGTCTTCCAGGACTTTGGGCGGCGGTTCGTTAAGATTTCTACCGTGATTCAACGCCATCTCCTTTACGAGGAGATACGCTTCTTCATCAGGTGCTGCGGCGTCGAACAAAAGTTCCGCTTTGGAAACACCGTCCCAGCCTATGGCGCTTACATGGTCTTTCGGCTTGGCACCGTAGCCGGACGCACCCTCTGCAGTTTAGTCGAGCAGGCAACCCAGCAGGAACTGTCCGTGTCAGTCATGAACTCTCCTCATCGACTGAAACTGTGGAACCAAGTGTCCATTCTCCTCAGCTTGATCAACGACCTCTTGTCGTTGAAGAAGGAGCTCAGTTCCGACTGTATCATCAACGCCGTTGCCACACTGCTCTTGCCGGACAAGAGACTGAGCGATGTGGTGAAGGAGTTGGAGGCGAAGCTGAGAGAGTCTGTCGTGAGATTCGACAGAGCTGCAGAGGATCTGCTGGAGGTGGTCAAGGACGATGAGAAGCAGCTGGGTATTGTCAGACGGTACATCGACGGCTGTCGGACGATTGTGACCGGGACGCTTGAGTTTAGGTGAGTGGCGGGCACGAAAATCCTTGAGACATGTCGTGGAATGCTAACTTTGCCAGTTTGACGTCTCCCAGATATAATATCTCGGAACTTCTCCAGGAGGATGGATCGTTGGAGATGATCCTATAAACATAGTAATAGACTTGACCTGGACCGTCTTATTCGAGGTAGACCCCGCTGTTCCCCTTGAAAATCCCTCAAAGGCTTCGAAAGAAAGTTGGGAAACACCAACGCCGTTTGATTTGTGTGCTCTACAACTCGGTCCTTCATGATGTTCAACTCTGACCCTTGTTGTTGTTCAAACATCATACTAGTAGACCGAAACGCTGCATTCCCCCCTATATCATACACCAGAGCTGATAGATATATCCAAGAAAAGATTAAAATTGCATGTTATCTCGGCCGCCTAAGGGTTCGGCCGACTTGACAAGATCTGTGATTGTGACAACCTTGTAACCCTGCCTCTTCAGCTCTGGTAAAACAATCCTCAGCATCGGCGCCGTCCAACTCCTCCTGTCGTGACAGATGATAATGGCTCCAGGATGGATCCGACTGAGGATGTGTTTTGCGTTTCGTTTTGGGTACGGGATTTGAGGGTCATGCGGATATATGCTGCCCAGAGTGATTCGGAAACCCCTATTCCCTAGCAGGTCGCGCATCCGGTGGTTGAAGAAACCTGATCCGGGACGGAAATAGTTGTTGGGCAAAATTTTGCCTTCAGCTTTGTAGGCATCTACAAGCATTTTCTTGACCTCTTTGACTTCGCTTTCGAGTCGGTCGTTGCTTAAATGTCTGGATGGCTCATCGTGCATTGCGTGATTGCCTAATTCATGGCCCTGGTGAACTAGCTTTTGCAATATCTCCTTTCTGCCCTCCACTTGGGACCCAATCACGAAAAAGGTCGCATGAGCGCCATTTTCCTCTATCACTTGCCGGATTTCATTGGTATATTCTGATGGCGCATCATCGAGGGACAGTGCGATGATCTTTTCGTTGGTGGTTACTTCGAACAGGACATCGGGATACTTCGATCGTAGGTAGTTGATAACATATTGAGGCGGTTTGTATATGCAGTAGACGGTGTAGAAAGGAAGGATCAGGAGCCATATGAGGGCGACGAGGACGACAATGGTAGCCATGCGATTCCGTCTAACCCTCCGCCGTAGCTTGGTGGGCAGCCGAAGGATGTTGAGCCGGACCATTGGGGCATTGACATACGATTGCAGTTGCAACAGCGTCGTGAGTCCCACACCGAGAATTTCACGTGTTACCGGTGCATGCTCCTCTGTATCAGATGGAGATGGAAGGGATACTTGGCGTGGTGGTTCAAAGTCGACTCGAAATTGGGCTTGTAGATAAGGTGGTAATAAAGGGCTCAGGGGATCGCGTCTGTTCCGTCCAGTCACGTTCAGTTAGACCCACCCAGGAACGATAAATCTAACGGGAGGAACAAGCGCCTGTCGCGGCCTCCAAATGGTCCGTGCCCTGTGGGCACTGCGCCTTCACAGCCCTGTGGCTCAGGCCGCACCAATGAACCAAAGTCCCAAATGCCCCCTAGGAAAATTTCCCTTGACCATGTCGACAAGAACCGCCATTCGGCTTGGCCGCTGGTGCTGTGCTTGCACCCAAATTTGGGACACAGACGCGCCTAGCCTTGGAGATCCCTAAGCGCAAGGTAGATGCACGGCGCTTAAGGCGCATTTTGGGATGGATCTCACACATGCCGACCCAGCCTATCCCAGTTCACCCCAGTTTGTTCCACGTCTTGGCTTTGGACTTGGCTCTGCCCTTGCCGTGTTCCTGCATCTGTGCCAGATGGCTGGGTCCCCGGTAGTTGAGTTTTGGTATTGCTCAGATGTGTGCTGGTTAGGGTATCGTAAAGTTTGGGCTCTATATGATAAACTTTGGCTAGGTCCCATCGATGCTCGATGACGAAAGCCACAGGACCGGCCGAAGCGAGAATATCTTTTTCTATTGACTGCTCTGCATTGGATCAAATGTGATAATAAGTCTTAACTGCGGATGACGCAAATCAAAAACTGCGAGCCGTTTGTCTCAAACAAAAACCCGTCATTCATTCTCATCGCAGCCGCTGAGATCCATAGATTTGGGGGCTAAAAGTCTCCACCCCCACCAAGACTGACTATGTTTCAATAAAGGTGGATATTGGCTCCCTCACTAAACATCATTGAGGGCGTGCCAGAGCAGAAGATCTCTCGATACCAGAAGTTCCAAACTACAGACAACTTGATGTCACGATGGCGATTGGGCGCCGAGCATCTACACTAACATCTCTCGGCCTCAGACTCAACGTGGACTTCAGCTGTAGCATGGCGATTGGTCCGAGGGTTCAGTGCCAAAGACATGGTCCTGACCGATTTCTCCACAACCTCTTCCGGGCTGCCTGCGGGACCAAATTGGGAGCTCTAATTTCTCCAGCATCGACCTATTCAGGAAATATCTTGTACGCTCTAAACGCCAGGGATCTAGACGCTTGTCGGGTTTCCTTGGATCTGAGACGCAAGAGAATGGAGAGAAATGGGCAACCAGTGTGGCCGTGCTAGACGTCGGGCGCTCTGATTCGCTCCCTCAAAGGCCTCCCGGAGTCCCCGCTCCAGCCACAAGCGGATATCTTGGGATTAGCATGAGCCTCCCACGCGGGTATGTGGGCAGCACCTTAGTCCCTCCAAGAGGGAGCTACGGGCACGGGAGGGACAGGCAATTCAATGATGTCTCGCGCAAGATGATATATACCATCATCTCAAACCCCGAAATCATGGCATCCGCGGATCATCATCATCAACATCATCGTGACACTTCACCGTGTTGTCTTACCCTTGGTACATGACAACTGACCAAGTAACTCAACCCACCAACGCTCAATGGTCCAAGTCGATACACCAAATTCGGGATTCCTCTTACACGGCAACCATGGATCCCCAATCGAGCCCCGACTTTCCCATAACTAAAGTCTCGCGAAAATGGAGCGAGGAAGCTGTCCGAGGAAGCGTCGAATCCGACTTTCATACGTCTTCATCTAGATCTCCCGTCCGTCAAGAGGAACATCCTCCTGAAGGCGATGACATGAACCCGGGTCTAGTCGACGAATGGCTAGATCATCAGGAGAGCGAAGACCCGTCAACCATCATCTATGCTGTGTCTGGTCTGTCCACTCCTCTTTCGTCTCCAACCACCAGCGTCGAATCGGCCACGTTTGCGACCCAGGCAGGTCTGAGCCGATCCAATATGGAAACCCTCATGCCTCCCCCATTATCCACGAAGCCAGCCAAGAAGAACTCCCTCAAGCGACCCAGAGAACTCACGGCTGATTCAACGGAGAATGACCTCCTCGGAATCGGTGCCTTTGCACAGGGCCAGCGTCCCAGGTAAGCCTCCCATTTTCATTCACCCCAATGTGTTTCAACGCCAACTTATCGAAACTGATTCAAGGCAGAAGATGAAGTACAAGCCGCTCGCCCACTGGTTTAAGCTGTGGCTTCCATGACAGAAAGCTCTGCTCTCTCCTTTGTCGATTCCTTTCTTCGTTCTCGGCCGCCGCCCGCTCAAGTACACAGGGAGTCACAAATGGCACTAGGGTACTTGTGTGGACTTATTTCTTATCTCCTCTTTCCGCTCATCTTTCTTCTCACCGTTATTCTCTTCTCTTCTCTTCTTCTCCCTTCTCTCTACCTCACTTCACTTCGCTTTGGATTTGGACTTATGCGACGGGTTTGATTGCTTGATTTACCGGCGTTTTTGGATAAGATACCATTCACTCGCTAGGGAACTTGGGAAAGGATACTGGGGTCGTGGGTGTATATCTGGATCACCGAGGTTCTTAGTCCTCGATTTCTTTCGATTTTGGGTTTCAAGCCAAGGCACTACACTCGCTTAGCAATGTCTGGACATGGAGTTTGTAGATGCAAGCCGCATCATTGGCACATTTACATTGGTCAGGTTTCATCCTTGACTTGACAAGACTTGTTGCGCTGCTGATCCTTTTGCAAATTTCACGACCATCCTCACTGCTCTGCTTTTTTAACAGTGCTTTAGACGTTCATTGGGCCTGCTTCTCTTTCTGCAAGGCTTCCAGACCTTGCAGCAAATCTGCTTCTAGATCCCTTAACCCTTCCACGCCAATACTTACCCGCAGTAGCCTTTTATCAACGCTCGGGTCTGACATGGCCCGCCATTCGATCAAGCTCTCCACACCCCCCAAGCTCGTAGCGTGGTGGAACAAGTGAAGCTTGCTCGGCAACCGCTTGGCAAGCTCGCCCTCTGTGAGATGAATGGAGAACACGGGGCCATAACCGCCGGGCATCTGCTTCTTCAACCAGCCGCCCTCCACGCCAGCGTCCTCCTGCAAGCTTGCGTGTTGAATCTTCTCGACCAGAGCGCCAACAGCATTTGAAGGATCCTTCTTTTGCTCGACTAGCCATGCAACTAGACGAGTTGCTGTCGCGCTCTGACGGGTGACGCGGAGCTCGAGGGTGCGCAGGGAGCGAATGCCGAGCCAACCTTCAAAACTACCCATAACAGACCCAAGGACCAGCCGCTCAGAGCGCATCTTCTTGATCCAAACCTCATGCTTAGGGTGGATGGCCAAAACACCACACAGCAAATCCGAATGGCCGCCAAAGTACTTCGTCCCGCTATGCATGATAGCATCAACTCCAAAGACAAAAGGATCCTGCAAGGGCGGCGGTCCAAACGTCGCATCCACCGTCAAGTAAGCCCCGACCTTCCTCGCCTTCTCAGCATAGAATTCCAAATTGGTCGCCTCGCCCGTCGGGTTCAGCGGTGTCTCCACATGGATCACATCGCCAGACTGGAGCTCCGACACGTCGCAGTCCAGGGGCAGTTGCTCCAGGCCTGTGAGCTTGGAGAGCAGAGCAATGACACCGTGGCAGCCGTGATAGCCGCCCTCGATGGCGATGCGCTTGGGGTTGATGTGGACGAGGAGGGCGTGGAAAGCGGAGAGGCCGGAGGAGTAGGTTAGAGAGGGGCCATTGAGAAGGGATGTCAGTATTGCCTCGAGGCGGGTCGTGTTGGGGTTTGAAGCGCGGGAGTAGGTGTGGGAGTCCAAGGGAGCACTGGGCTGTAGTGGTGTTAGAATTCGGCCTCTGTCATAAGCGAAGACATCGTCAAGTCACCGATCAGCGATGAGCGAGCGAACGAGATGGCTTACATCGGTATTTTCCCAAGACGTCAACAGGTCTGGATCGTCATTGTACCGAAACGTGGTGCTGACATGCATAGCCGGTGCAACAGCCCGATGAGCAGCGATGCCATCATCGGCATGAACGGCTCGCGATGCCAACGAGAGACCGGTGACGGTCCCGGTAGGTTTCGGGTCTACCTCTGTCGCATTCCGGACTTCACTAACCGGGACTTCGTCTGAAGCCATCTTGATCGGCTGGACTTTCTAAATGATTCAGCCAAGCTTAATCTCATATACAAACTTAACCCAGAGATTTGGACAGCGCTGTAGCGACCGTTTGTGTATCGTCGCTGATCCAAGACATAGAATTGCGTGACTCCAAATAAGTGTTGCAGATAAGTCGCGCGCCGGTAAAGCGGGGACATGTCGATATCTCCTCCCCCAACCGCATTGTCCGATGTCATCATGTGGGTTAGTTTGGCCCATCCGTGATCGGGTTATGACTGTGAGACACTGATAAAACCTCTCATGCGCCTCATGCAGCATGTAACCGCGATGCCACCTTATAGCTGGCAGATTTATACGGAGTAGAGGCATCGCTATTGGGTCTATGCGAGTATTTATGTGATATTAATCGCGAATCATTGAGGCTTCTGGCAAATTGTCGGCTAGGTATTAGCTCTTGGATCCCTAACACACTGGCACATTGGAATTGTGGCTGATCGATTCGTTAATATGGATGTAAGATCTCATTACCATTAACTATAGGCAATATATCTGCTGGGGCCAATCCCGTTGGTCATAGTTATCCGTGAATCCCCAGCCTATTCTTTCCTGCCACTGAGCCCAACCAAAACAAGATTGGGTTCAGACTCTCTATCTGCCGTCGCTTCATGTTCATACTGCAGCGAGCGTGTCTAGTCATGACTACAACGTTCACCAAACAACGCCTTTGAAACTCCAAATATCCCTTGATAAATTGTACAGGTCGACGTCGCTAACCACGCTCATCGCATCTCTTGTCCCTCGTTAGCAATCTTGGACTGATCAATGGTTCCAAGCTCGGCGCCTTGGCCGCTCTGTGCCCTCTTGCGCCCGGTCAAGAATCGCGACATGCCCTGCTGATCAGAGGGGTGCTTCTCGGACTTGGAGAAGAAGCCGCGCTTCTTGGGCTGTTGCTGTTGCTGCTTCTGGTCGTCTAAGCCGACGTCTTCGAATCCCTCCTCGGCCGTCGGCGCGGGCCGCTCGAAGCCTCGATCCATCCGAGAGGGTCGAGGAAACCGTGCCGAGTCGAGGCTTTGGCGTTGCGGGCCATCTGCGTTGGGAATGGGTGATCGCGCTGAAATATCCTGTGACGCCCAAGTTAATCGGCTGGTATCGAAGAGAAGCAAAGCCATTCATGTGCTTCATGGCGGCGAGGGGAGGGAATCGTACAAACGATCGCCTGTAAGAGTCGAAGGATTCTCGCGAAATAGAAAAGTGCTCAATGTCGCCAAAACTACTTCGAGTATCGGTCGAGTTCCTCGACGACAGGTACTTGCGCGGCCACTGGCCCTTTTCCTCGGTGGGCGAAGGCTGTGAACATGGTTAGAGACGGCTTGGGCAAAAAGCCTCGAGTCTCGCTATCTCACTGGAAGGTATACGCCGCTATCGTTGACAACTGTTGCGCGGCACGAGTCAGCAACATGATCATATGGCACATGCACACCCTCGAGGAGGGGTCGCATTGGTATTCGAGGGCGGGCAGACATACCGCTCAATTTGTACTCGCCCGTATCAAGGCCCTTGCTGCGAATGCTGAGGACGGACGAAGCCTTGGATCCCACAGTATCGACGCGCTCGAAGCCAGGCGCCTGGTCGGGTCGCTGGTTCTCGTCTACAACGATGGCAGTGCCAGGTCGGCGAACGAAGGGGTTGCGAATAGGCATGACTGCGCCGATGATGTATATGGGGGCGCTGGGAGGGGTGTCCTTGTAAACACGAGGTAAGACGTAGCGCATAAAAAAAGAGAAGACAAGACAAAAAGTCGAAAGTTAACAAAAGGGGAAGATGGGTGGGCTTTAGTCGAGTTGCGGATGGGGAAATGGAGGGTTTAAGATGGTGGTGAGACTGCCCGGGTACCTTACTGTGCGCAGGGAATGTACCTTATGATCTTAGATTCCGTCGCGGTCGGCCGTGTACAAAATATTCCCCGCCTTGTCAAATCAAATAATAGCGGTAGGGAAAGAGGCTGCATCCGAGTTGCATGACACAGCCAACCTGAGCCAGCGCACACACACACACACACACAGCCCGAGCCTCGGCGCCGATGGAATTGGAAGTCACTGAAAGGATCAAGGGTCAGGCCATCAGCCCGCCAGCTTGCCAGGGACAAGAACCTACCACGCCCACACACACGCGAAGCTACCTCAGGGAACAATACCCCCGGGGCAGTTTGCACTTGTCGTCATCCACTCCAGGAAGCGGCAAGATCAGGGTCGGGTCAATGGCTCTCGAATCCTTCCCGGGCGAACTGTGCTGCTGCGCCAGAGTACATAGGTCAGAACTGGTCCAGCAAAAAGGACGAGGATGGCAGGGATCAACGCGCCTTGGAATACTGGTAGTCGGTTCCCTCAGAACGAAAGAGGATCGACGGAAAAGTGTCTCGTTCTCGAACCAAAGGCTCAATTGCACGAACCCGGGTGGTGGACTTTTGGTGGGCTCCTGTGGACTTGTGGTGGACCTGCAGAAGCGACCACTTTCTCCCACAGCCACTATCGATGTCAATCCTCTGGCGTCTTTGCCCGTTCTTTGATCCCAACGGATTCCAAACGAAGAAGGTGACGCTGACGATGATGATGATGATGATGAAGCGGTCGGGTTGCGACTGACATCAGGATTTTGAGTTCCGGCACACGTTCCATACCTTGATCCAGCGTGCTCCATCATCCCATGCCCCCCACCAGACGCACCAGACGGCCATCGCCTTGGCTAAGAGTCGGCCGTTGGCACTACCGTCTTTGCTGCGTCTGCTCCATCTCTCTTCCGTGTCATCCGCACGATCCGAGCCAGTGGACCAATCCCGAAGTGGCCCGAACCGGTGTTTTCGGGCGGTGATGGGCCCGCGAGTCGGTCGTCGAAAGTCCGGCATACGAGGGAAGCTGCAAAACTTTTATCGGCGTCGCCGCGTGACCTCCACGGTTCGGTCCAACCGCTCGAAAGGAATTCTGGATCCGTCGTGGCTGTCGACTGGTTCCGCTGTCGTCCACCAACTCGACGCCGCGAAATTTGTCTCCGACCAACATCCGCGGTGCAAGGTACAGAATTCGTCGGGTCTTACAAGACGGTGAGTTGGAGCCACGGCAGCTGACGACGGCTGATGCTGCGGCACATCTCGACCACGAATTGAGAGAATCTTCTTACTAGCCTGAACGTCATGTGCCACTTCAAGTTCCGACTACCAAGCACGCCTTGCTGACCTGGGTATCTTGGGCAAGGGGATGCTAATCTATGTGACTACCCGCGAGATGTTTCAGTTTGAGGCCTTCTTTGTCTGTCGGAAGCAGCAACGAGCAACATAGACAGGGTAGCTAGCCGCTAGTGGCTTTAGGTGTTCGCTTAGCTTCCGCTACCAGCCCAGCCGAGCCCACCAACTGCTATCTTGCTCTGCTCTCGTTACTCTTGTCGTATTTCGCGCTGATAGCCTGTTTTTCTTCCTCTTCCATCGGCAGCTCAAACCCATTTGCAAAGGTGGTAACATTCTCGTAAACTCACCAGGGCGAACCTAGCTTGACCAACCCGACCGACCCCCAGGTCTGATCCAAGCTGTGATATCAGATTCCACCATCTGCAGGTTTGCGTCTTGGTCTCGTATTGGGCAAGCCTCATCTACTCATTTCATATGGAAAGGAAACCAGCCAACCAACCTCAAGTCATCATGTTCTTTTCGCTGCTGCTGTTGCTTTTGTCCCCCACTCCATCATTTCACCACGTAGGAGGCTTGATCGCTCATCCTTGCTCGCAATGTGGAAGCCATCGCCACGAAATTCTCCCACGGCTCCTGCGTATTTGAGCGCTTTCCGAGTGACACTAGACTCTGGGGGGGTTTTCCCCCCCTCAATGTCTTGCATCTCGTTCTCGTTGTCGCCACGTGAATCATCAAACTTCCTTTCTCGTTGTTACCTTGACTTGTTTTCGGATTTTCAAGGTTGTAGTTTTTGGACACGCGAAACCGATGACATACCCTTGAAGACGCAAGAGTTGCTTTTCTTTCGTTCCTTGATGGATACACCGCATCATGGGCGTCTTCTTCATAGGATGGGAGCTATGGCAGGAGATGACTTTCGTAATATACACCTCCGCTCCGATCTCGCGTTACCGCCGAATTAACCTCCTAATTTAGGTCCTGGCCTGCTGCATTATCATCGTCTTTCTCATCGGACTCTTCAGGCTATGGAGAACTAATCGGGCTCTGCGGAGACTGGAATTCATTGACGAAGAGAAACGAAACCGACTCTCGATGTTGTCGCACTGCGGTGTCGACGCTCGGCGACCACCTGAGATCCCTTTTGGAGTTCGTGCCATACAGAACGGCGTCGAAGTAGAGGGCATCTGGATATCGCGGCCCAACACTTCGGACGACAGTAAAGCCGTCTCATCTGCAGTTCTTTTTGGAACTACGACGCTTGTTGGAGATCAAACTGAAATTTCCAAAGGAAAGGGAAGGATGGCTGATCTGGACTCAACAGAGGACTCACAAAATGGATGCAATACTATGAAGCCTAGTTGTCGCCTACCTTCTGCGGGGGCGATATCAACAGTGTCTGGTGCACATTCCTCGAATAGAACTTGGGATGATCAGCAACGAGGCCGTGCTTCCAACTCATCTTTCCTCAGCAACTCATTTATAACCTCCCAACCCCCAACCCCGAGCCCGCCGAGAGTGGTATCAACCAGGATCTCAGGGGCAGATTCTTCGATGTCAGAATCAACCATTCACCGAACAGCACAGATCTTTGTCAACAAAAACACACGAGGAGCCAACCGTCATTGCACCATTGTTTCGAAAAGACTCAAGAAGGACGACAGAGGCCTCAATGACGAGGATAAGGATGAAGGTAGAGGAGTGCCACAGCCACCAATAATGACAGGGCATGTTTATGCCAAGGTGCGAAAACTTCCAAAATATGAAAAAGAAATGCTTTGTTTAAGACCAGCAAGTAGTAGTTAGGAGTAAATGCGTTTCTTCTCGAAGAGTCTCTGGATCGTCGTGGATAATCATTTAACATGCCCTATCCCACTCAGACGAATGCGTTCCAGCTGTTCAACCAACCCTACTTGAAACGGCTTACTCGGAATCCAAGAGGATCGCGTAGACATGTTAGGATTGACACTGTTGGGATACTCACTTAAGAACTGGCTAGCAACCCCATGAAGGGAGGTAACCAGTGTGTTCCGAGAACGAAGCCGTCGTTAACGCTATGTAGTTTTCATTGATGCCTGACATCAAATCCTCATGAATCTGCCGAAATGTACATGACTTGTAACCGAAATTAGTCGTGCTCAATCCACAAGCTTAGGAATCACTCACCATTGTTCCCTCTCACAAACGCATCGCCATACTCCCTTCGCTTCGTGCCGCTGACATACTCGGCCGTCTTCTCCAACGCAATGTTCATATATCCATCCACAGACTGCAGCTCGCCTACCACTTTTGGTCAGCGCTCATCCTCTCGGATCGGAGTTGACGTCTGCTCACCCTTGTAGACGACTCCCGAGTTCAGCTTGACGGTGACGGGATTCCCGATGATGTCGCTCAGGAAGCTCGAGGGATCCTTGCCACCCTCCTGCGTCAGATTGCCGTTCTCCATAGTAGCTTGGGTCGAGAGACTGGAGTTGGGGTGGAGTTGGGGTTGGAGCTGGAATTAGAGTTGGAGTTGAAGTTGAAGTTGAAGTTGAGGCAGTGTTGAAAGATAAGATTTCCAGAACGTCGTCGCGAACCGCACTGTGGGCCATGAGCTGCCCAGGTACCCCGCCAAACCCGCTCGGTGGGGGGTGTTAGTGACTGCACGCCTGTAGGAAACCATTCACCCCATCAACGGCAGCGGAAAGGCCCCCTGGCGCGTCGAGCTTTCGTCCAGTCATTCGCGCGCAAGCTGCCAGCCTACTTTCTGTCAACCTACTCCTCCTATCTTCTTTGTTCCATTTATACATCAAGTTCATGCAAATTTGCGCCTTCACATCCCTCTTGGCACAATAACTCTAATGACTCACTGCAAAATCCAAGTCTACAACGACTGACGAGGCTGTTGCGATGTTCTCGCCGAAGAAGAAACTCCCCTTCAAGCCGACCGCCCTGCGTAGGGCCGTTACTCCAAAGCCCACACACCAAAATGACGATGGAGAAAGTGATGATGATAGCCTGGCGCTGTTTCGCCGTTCCAAGGAGATGGCACCAATCGTCGCGGCGGATCATAAGAGGCGCATAAGGAGGAGTCAGAAGCAGCTAGAGGAAGAGTGCAAACGAGCAGCAGTCGCCGTACAGAAGCGGCACCTTCAAGACACGGACGAGGACGAACTTAAGACCCAAGAGCCCTCTGGGAGAAGCCCGAGTCGTCAGGAAGAACGACAACAGCCGATAGACCTTGACGGTGGATTTGGGGTGGATGAGTCTGCGGGTATGACTGGGGACGGTTCCAAGTATGAGAGCCTTTCTTCTGCGTCGCAAACCTTGGCTAAGACGTGCACAGTGAACTAGTTACTCCTCCACCTTCGAAAAGATCGAGAGTAGGGTCTGCATCGTCGAAAAGACCAAGCGCGAGCATCGAACCATCCAGCTCGACTCTCGAAGCGTCCCCATCTGCTCGGCGCACTCAGCATCGCAGATCCCAACAGACAGCCAGTCCGCTCAAGCGACAATCAAAGCAGGGGAGGTTTACTCCAAGCAGTATGCCAATCATATCTCTGGACTCGGACTTGGATGATGATGTCGAGCTGCTGCACTCGCCACTAAGGAACCGCAGTAGTAGTGTCGAGATCCTGGATGGTGGCTCTCCGCAGCCGCAGCCCGGACTCGAGGATGAATTTGCCGAGTACATCCACAAGGTTGAGCAGCAGCGCGCTCGCGAACAAGCTCTACAACAGAATTCACCAGCGGATGGCTCATCGGCGAAAGAGTCGACGGAAATCTACATCTCGACTACTGTAGCTGGGGCTCAGCCTGTCATCATCAAGTTTACCTTTGACAAAGCTTTCCGTGTAGTTCGCGACACTTGGGTAGCCATTCAAAAAAAGAAGGGCGTTGACGTTCCCGAGCAGGATGATGTTATCCTCACGTGGCGACGTCAGAAGGTATACAATTGGACGACGCTGGCTGACCTTGGGATTCGGCCACAAGGCGATGGACGGTTGGTAACGAATAGTCAAAACAGGGACGGTCTAAGCAACCAACGAACCCGAGTTCACATGGAGGCTTGGACACAAGAACTCTTCCTGGATATGGAGTTGGAGCAAGAATTTCAGCGAAAGCGCGAGGCCGGCGAGATCTCTAATGGGGATAAGCAGCCCGAAGAAGCGGTGGAGGAAATTAAACTCAAGATCATCCTTCAAGCCCGGGACTTGGAGCCTGTGAAGCTCACCATCCGTCCAGAGACGACAGTTGAGACGCTGGTTACGGGTTTCCGAACGCAGAGGAACGTAGGGTCGGATCAGGACGTCAGCTTGTGGTTCGATGGCGATAAACTCGAGGAACACGTTACGATGGACGAGGCAGATATTGATGATATGGACACAATCGAAGTGCATATCAAGTAAGCGACGGCGGCATTATAGTGGTTTTTTGTATGCGCTTTTAGGAGTATGTTAAGGATATGATACCCATGAATACGGTTTGGACGAAGCTTACCAGACTCTTGATCGGAACGACAGAATACTTGAAGACCCCACGATCAATGGTATTTTTTCGAATAAATCTCTTGCTCCATTCCACACTGTCTGTCTTTGGGTCGTTCATGTAAATAGTCTACAGGTTTCTGTATTCGGCAATCCGTCCCGAGAGGCCCACAAAGTTCATCGGTGCCCTATTCCGCATAAGGTCCCGCAACCGGAGCTTCTATCAACGTGCCCGCACTTGATATAATACATAAATTGCTTACAGGCTTCCCTCATCTCCAATAACCTTATGAGCGGTATTTGAACTTTCTCTCCCCTGGATTAGCTTGTATCTCAACCTGATATCTGTTTCAGACGTACTCTCCTCCTATCGCCCGTGAGGCCACACACATAATGACAGCAAAAGAATCAAACCTGGCCATTGCCTTCATAGGCTGCGGTAAGTCAAACCCTCGATCATCCTCTCTCCTTTCATATCAAAATCTCACACACCTATGGGCAACATGGGCAGCGCCGTCCTAATCGGCCTTCTCGACGCTCTCTTCCCCCCAAAGAGCACCACACCAACCTCGGACAAAATCACCACCTTCATCGCCTGCACCCAAAGCACCTCCGGGGCCCAAAAGCTCCAAAGGGGCCTCGGCCACCACGCCTCGCGCGTGAAGATCATCACCGGCGACAACCAAGCTGCCGCAGAGCGAGCAGACATCGTCGTCCTCGGGGTCAAGCCCTACTTCGTGCAGGATGTGCTGAGGGAGAGCGGCATCAAGTTGGCGCTCGAGGGCACGCTCGTAGTCAGTCTGGTCGCGGGGAAGACGGTGACGGATATCCGCAATATGATTACCGATCGGGTTCTCAGCAAGGATTACAGGGTGCCGTACGTTGCCAAGGCGATCCCCAACGTTGCCGCTCGATATCGCCAGTCCATGACCATCTTGGAACTCTCCGATCCTCCTCTCCCACCTGTGCAAGCCGAGCTCGTCCAGTGGATCTTCAACCAGACCGGTACATCGAAATTCATTCCGGTGGACCAAATCAACAACGCCGGGATGCTCATCACCAACACCTTGGCCAGTCTATCGGTGCCGCTTGAGGGGCTGTTGGACGGCTCTGTCGTAGGAGGTTTGCGGAGAGGAGACGCCATGGAGTTGGCTGTTCAGGGTCTTTATGGGCTTGCCGCCATGTTAGAGAACGGGATCCACCCTGGTGTGATGAGGGAGAGCATCTCATCACCCAAAGGGTCGACCATACAGTCGCTTATGACGGTTGAGAGGGCAGCCACGCGGGCGATTTTTGCAGAGGCCCAGATCAATGGCACAAATCATCTGGAGCCTAAAGATGACCAGTCTAAACAGTCGAGACACGACGGCATTAGAGGGACAGGGTGATGATTAGAAACGATAATGTATATAATGAGCCCCAATTGTTGTTGTTCGTGTCAACTAAAGCGCGATGGGGTACTGATGGGTATAAGCTGATAACACCTCTATTCCCGTCCGGGAGGTTCCGTCTCGATAAACCTTTCCCACGAATAATAAAAATCGAAGACGAGGTCGTCTGTGACGGGGTGGTTTCTAAACCCATATGTGCAAAGCGAATTGATATATACGAAATGACAGACCACCAGCCCCAAGCAACACAGATAATCCCTGGTCCGACCAGTTGCGGGGGGAGTTGCCTTTACCCCGATGCCCTCCTGTTCTTCTCACTACGCTTACCGAGAAACGCCCATAGCATCAAGTCCAACGCCAGTCCAATCGTGTAACATTATGTATCGATGAGTCTTGCCATGCCAGTGGGGACCGAGGGAGGGGAAATAGTATCCATAGGCCTTTTCCGTTGTGGCGCGATTGGCGTCGATGGGAAACTCGAGGTCGTTTCCTCCATCTTGACCTCCCTCGACTCATAATTGTAAAGAAAATGTTCCTGAGAACCCCTCCGTGCAGGTCGCAGGGGAGGGAGCGATGACGTGTGTTCATGCTCTATCGGCGGGGGGCGTCGTGAGCTGAAATCTACAGCAGCGTTCTTTCCAGTAGACTTTGTTGCACGCTTGACCGGCTTGACCGACTTGAACTTGAGGCTATTCTTGGGTGCCCTAACCTTGGCTGGTTGCTTGGGTTTGCGAGCGCGAGGCTTGGTCACCTTGCCAGTCTGCCCCAAGTCGGGCTGCTCGATGCCAAAAGAGATTGTGCTCTGCTTCGTCTTTGCAGCTCTCTTGATAGCCGAAACCTTGGGGCTGGCGTTGGGAGTAGGGATACCTTGCATCTGTTCCAGTTTCGGTTTGGCTACCAAAGGTAGTTCTGTGTGGGTCTCTGGCGGGCTCGAAGAAATTGCAACAGAAAACGTAGTCTTGCTACTACGTTCTTGACGCTCCCTCTCTTCTTCTTGTGAGACCAAATAGTCATCTCCGATGCTGCAGTCCCAGGGAGGCAGCGCGGCTAGTCTTGCAACATTGTCACATTTTGACTTGACCACAATGTCCCAGCAGTCCTTAAAGTCGACGCCCTTCGGCTCGAGATCAGTGTTGATCCAAACCGTGAGCCCATTTTTTCGCCCACGAGCTACCTGGCACATCTCTTTGACGAGTCTGCGGGTTCCGGGGACCTTGAGTGTGGTGCCCACGACAATGACGGCATCGGGTCGAGCCTTCAGGTCAGCGCTTGAAACGTTTCCAATCGCCTCCTCATCAGGGTTATACTCGTTGTAAAGCACAAATCTTGGTCGCAGTCTCCCGATGCCATGGCTTCGCTTGCCGGCATGTGCTGTGCGAACTTCATCATCCACCTGACACGTCCAGCACAGTGGGGCTTCTGGACCGTCGAAGACTTCACCGTTGAAAGGTTCCAGGTTTCCGCATTTGGTACACACCATTTTCTCGAGTCCACCGTGCAGCTGGATCGTGGCCGGCCAAGGACCCTTGGAATTCAGAGGAACGTTCGTAGCGAGAGGCTTCATAGATGTATCAATGCAGTCAATATTCTGAGAATAAAGTCGTAATAATCGTCCTTCCTGTGCCAGGGACGCCAGCAGGTGATGGAATGGTGTCGGTTTCGCTTTCTGCGTCAGCTGAGCCATTTCTCTGACCATGGTATGAAAGGACTGCGTCGAGGCATCGTGCTTGTAAACAGAGGCGTCGAACAAGTGTTTGCCAGATGCCTTGAGTTTGTGCTGACTCCTCGCCGTCGCAAATAAGCCAGTGGAAGAGCGAAAATCGGGGATTCCGGCAGAAACTGAGATTCCGGCACCAGCAATAACAACAATCTTCTTCTTCTTGCGCAGCGCAGTGACAAGGCGGTCCATCTGACGGTTATCCTCGGCATCGAACTCATGGTCGGGTTTGGTGAGGTCCAGATATTCTGTAGTGCGCTCCTTTGGAGGCGAAACTCTGCGTCTCTTCGTTGGAGGGGGGCCATCGGACGGGAGAGTGACTTTCCGGCAGGCTTCGTTGTCGGACGCGAGTTCACCCAGGCGAAGGGGAGACTGTGCCCCCGACGCGGTTGAAGTAGGAGACGGGTAGCGCTTCGCCGGGTCCAAGGGAACAGTGGGCGAGTTCGGTAACGAGGGTGTTTTGGAGAGGTCGGACAAGGGCGAGGAGAAGTTGGAGCCAGTCAGCGAGGAAAGGGGACTCGAAGACTCCATGGCGACGTCGTCAAGGGGGGTTGTCGTTGGCGGCTCGACGGAAAGGAAGGGATAAGGGGAGCTGGTTGAAGCAGGCTGCCAAGGGCGCGTTTAAATCATGATGTTGTTGAGAGCGATGCGTTGTTCTTGGAAGCGCGTTGAGTTCGGGCGAATTGAACGGCAAAGGCAAAGGTCAGAGTTTAAGACGCAGAAGTGAGGTTGAGAAAGTCTACATGCACAGTAGGCGGAGCCGGAACCTGAGTTGTCTCAGTCGCACCACAGCCGGGGCGCTTGAGCGGATCCTGCAGAAACGCCGGATTCAGTGGGCCCTAGCACCCCAGCACTGTTTGTTGACATTGACTAGGCGGCAACCGGCTCTTGTGTACTTCGGTCCAGTTTGGCCTGTGACCCCTTTGAACGCTTCAACGAGAGAGCTATGTCGGCATCAAGACAAAGGAGATGAGAGGGGCATGGAAAGTATGCGCTTTCATGGCTTGCTTCTCCATCCATACCTGCAACCTCCCTTACACCTTGGCTCTCGCTACCTGTGTACTAGAAGTGAGATAGATACCTCATTCACCGGTATGCGCAAGTACCTGGCACAGTAATGACGCAGGCGGCACGACAAGGGAGGAAACTTACCGCCTGTTTGGGACGGCCTGATTCACATCCCTGTGGCTGAGGGCATCTCCGTACCTGGTAGGCGCATACCCGTATTAATTGCATCTCCACAATTGGCTCTCTCAGCATCCTTCAAACTCGCAGGCGGCAAAACAACATGCACCACGTCATCCTACATGACACCTATGTCGCTCAGAGACGTTCGCTGAGAGGAAGCTCTCTTTGATTCTTTGTCTCAGATCCTCTACGCAGCTTCAGTGGTCCAACAGCAATCAACGGATTCTTACGTGAGATGTTCCCGCAGCCAAACAATGCCAGCATACTAGGTGACGGTCTCACTCGTGTGCTCTCCCGGCCTGTATTGAACGTACACTGCCCACTGCCAAGCCCGGAGGAAGCCTTGAAGCGTCCAGCGACTCAACTTGTTGTAATTGACCAACTACTGTAGTATTGAATCCATCCCTGAAATACTCTACATCCGTAACCTCAGACTGCTCAGGCAAACGTGAGCCATGATGAGGTCGGTGGGACACGCTATGGTAATGGCACATGTGACCTATTTCCATTCGATGAAGATGAGGAACACGCAAGTGTCGCGTTGAACTCGGATCATATTTGGCTCATGCAAGCGCCCCCAAGAAAAAAGACACACTACACCTGCGAACCCCACCAAAGATCAACCAAAGTGCGTCGTTTAACATCCAACCGAGGACCGCAAAAAGATGGAGATGAGCAAATATCCACTTCTGCAGTCCCCTGATCCTGCAGTTGCCCAGAGACGCCCCCATTCTCCACCTACTTCAAGCCCCAACACGTCCGCGCCAAATCACCCGCGTTCCATGGTCAGACGCGACAGCCGCGCAATCCGCGCCAATCTCTTGCCTGATCTTCAGAGCACCCTATTTTTCTTCCAGTATCCAGGCTAGAAATACACGATGGATAGCAGTTCCCGGGTGTCGCTCAGGGGGTGCGGATTTACCTCGATGCCGATCGTCTCGACCTTCCCCTACGTCTTTATGTTTGACGCGGATGACGCAGTCTTCGCTAGAAATGGCACAGGACTTGAATGGAGGATCATTGGAAGATGAAACTTCAGATGGATTTTCAACGGAGTAATAAAGTAGAACCTCCCCCCCTCCCCCTTCCTCGGTTCTGCCACGGGCTTCGCTTGCTGTGCAACAGCTCGCGAGAAACCAGTTATACATCGGCCAAAATATCATTCCTAGTCTTGTAGGCAATAAAACCCACCAATCTCCACGATATATGGTATAACATATGTGCAACACTATAATCTCAAGTTGCGCCGCTTGAAAGGCTTTCCAGCAACGCTTGTGGAACGCGTAGTGTCGAGTATGGGCCCAAAAGCTACATTCCAAGGGCGCGAGCGGAGCTGGTCCAGTGCCTCGTACTTGAATGCATGCAGTGCATGCCATGGCGGCCACAATTGACGAAAGACCCAGATGGAGTAGGAACCTCATTGTCGACAGTCTGATGCAGAGTGATGCTTTCTTGGAAACGTTAGGAGTTCCAGTTAATGCCTGCAGGTAATCGCTCTTGGCCGGAGTAAGTTGGTTGGCGGGTGCTTTTGAATTGTTGATGTGGCTTGAGAATCTGTAAATGAGCAGGTTGAAGTAGTAGAAGCGATAGACTGTCTGTAGGTAAATAATAAAAAAGAAGAAATGAAAAGCCTAGGGGACCAGGGGGTTTTATATTGCTAAGACTAAAGGTAAAGCTAAATTATGAAAAGGGTATACATGTATCTTGACGTTTGAGTTCAATTCTTAGAGCATACTTCGTGGCTAAGTTTGCCTTGGCCGAAATGCACCTACCTAAGCTACTTTACTCATGGACATCACCTGCGCACCAAGTTCTTCACAACGAACCTTCCAGAGTCTCAAGCACTTCTGATTACTCGGTGCTAGCCCAGAAGGTAGTAGACATGATTCGGGAGTAACGTGGAAAGTATTAATGATGTTAGAAAAACACCACTGGCAATTGGTCAACAACCGAAACCCATAACCACGTTGGCCTCTTATGAGGAACCAGGATACAATGACATATAGGCCTCACGAGCGCTACAGCCTATGAGATACTTGGGTGTACGGGAGATTGATTTTGAATTCGAATCGATAAAGGGACTGTGCTCAGTTGCGCGTAGCAAGTCCGAGATTCGAGACATTGATGCCAGACGACTTACCTCTCAGCCAGCCCTAGAGCTCCTCTCTTTTTTGATGAGATCCCTCTTATCATGGAAGCCATGGGGATTATTAAGCGGCCACTGTGAGCGTATCGACTTCCTTCCTTTGTCTACATCGGGTTGTGTCATTCCCGAGGCCCATGAAGTGGAAACGGAAGTCTCAGTGCTGCCGTGCTCGGAAAGGTATGTGAAGCTTGATGTCCGCCAGGTTTGGCTCTCTTCCTTTCTCTTCTTCAACCCTAGCGATTTTTTTTTTGATTTTTTTGATTTTTTTTTTTTGAGTAGCGA